>OU342741.1:288560660-288620295 GCA_910589775.1 Avena eriantha
GAAAAGAACACACATTGAATGACTATGGTGGATCCATATGTGTTCTATGAAAAGAACACACGTTCAATGAAACTAGTGGATCCATGTCTGGTTTGTGAAAAGAACACACATGCAATGACTCTAGTGGATCCATATGTGGTTTGTGAAAAGGACAGACATGCAATGACTCTAGTTGTGGTTAGGAAATAACACACATGCAATGACAATGGTGGATCCATATGTGGTTTGTGAAAATAACACACATGCAATGACTCTGGCGGTGGTTTATTAAAATAACACACATCCAATGACTCTAGTTGTGGATCCATATGTGGTTTCTAAGAAGGAGACACATGCAATGAGTCTGGTGGATCCATATGTGGTTTATGAGAAGAACACACATGCAATGACTATGGTGGATCCATATGTGGTCTATGAGAAGAACACACATGCAATGACCTCTGTGGATCCATATGTGGTGGTTTGTGAAAATAACACCCATTCAATGACACTGGTGGATCCATGTGTGGTTTGTGAAAAGAATACACATGTAATGACTCAGGTGGATCCATATGTGGTTTATGAAAAGAACTGACATGCAATGACTCTAGTGGATCCATATGTGGTTAATGAAAAGAACACACATGCAATGACACAAGCGGATCCATATGTGGTCTATGAAAAGGACACACAAGCAATGACACCGGTGGATCCATATGTGGTTTATGAAAAGAACACACATGCAATGACTCTGGTGGATCCATATGTGTTCTATGAAAAGAACACACATGTAATGACACTGGTGGATCCATTTGTGGTTTGTGAAAAGAACACACATGAAATGAATCTAGTGGATCCATATGTGGTTTGTGAAAAGAACAGACATGCAATGACACTGGTTGATCCATATGTGGTATGTGAAAAGAACACACATTCAATGACACCGGTGGATCCATGTGTGGTTTGTGAAAAGAACACACATGCAATGACTTTGGTGGATCCATATGTGGTTTATGAAAAGAACAGACATGCAATGACTCTGGTGGATCCATATGTGGTTAATGAAAAGAAAACACATGCAATGACACTATGGGATCCATATGTGGTCTATGGAAAGAACACACATGCAATGCCACTAGTGGATCCATATGTGGTTTGTGAAAAGAACACACATGCAATGACTAGTTGATCCATATGTGTTTTAGGAAAAGAGCACACATGCAATGACTCTGGTGGATCCATATTGAAGGAAATATGCCCTGAGAGGCAATTATAAACTTGTTATTATGTATTCCTTGTATATGATAGATGTTTATTTTGCATGCTATAATTGTATTGATAGGAAACGTCAATACATGTGTGTTTAATAAACAAAAAGGGTTCCTAGTTATGCCTCTCTTATATACTAGCTTGTTGATTAACAAGATGATCAAGGTTTCCTGATCATGGATGTTGGATGTTGTTAATAACAAGGTCACATCATTTGTGAAATGATGTGATGAACATTCATCCGAAGTATAGCATTACGATCAAGTCATTATTTTTATATTGCTATAACATCATACAAAGTAATCTTTATCCTTAGAACATGAGATCATGTTAATTGCTAACATCGGAAGAGTATCTTGATAACATCAAACATCACACCGTAACAGGGTGACTATAAAGGTGGGTTCAGTGCTACGAAGGTGTTATGTTGAGGCTCATGGATCAAGAGTGGAATTTGTCAATCCCGATGACGGATAGATATACTCTGGGCCCTCTCGGTGATATCACATTAAGATAGCTTGCAAGCTAGTGATGTGATCACTAGAATGTTATGTCACGGGAACGAGAAAAGAGTGCATGTCGGTAACGAGATCAAACTAGGTATTTGGATACTGATGATCGAATATTGGACATGTATTATATCATGAGACAAAGGGATTAAATTACTAGCGTTAAAGGTTCTCACGATCACAGAAGTCATCGTTGAATGTGTAGGAGTTCGTACGGATCTCCAGGACCCGCTTTTGATTATTGATCTGAGAGGAGTCTTAATCATGTCTGCATTATTCGCGAACCATAGTGTAACACACTTTAGGGTTGCCAGACACCATTTAGGAGCACATACGTTTCAGAGAAAAGCTTTGCAAAGCGCAGGAAATGTTTCGATAGAAACTGGAATTGTCTCGGGTGAAATTGCAGAAAGTGGTTCTGCATGTGATATTGAAATGTTGCAAGGGGTTTTATGTGAATGTTTATTAATTAAAGTAATTAAAAAAATCTGAATAAAATAAATAAAAGAGTTTTATTAATTGAGAGTTGCATTAAATTTGGTGGAAATTTAATGCATGTGAGTGGAATTTTGGGTGGAGTCAAAATTTATGTGAGTGGAGCTTCACCACATGAATGAGGAAGAGGTGGGGGCACCCCCTTTGGCCGCCGGCCATGGGAAGGGAGGAGCCCCCCTCTCCTATAAAAGGCCCCCCTCTCCTCCCTCATAAAGCACACCTCCTCGTGAAGGATCTCTCTCCCCCTCTAGATGTTCCCCCATGGTCTCGGATTAGCGAGATACATGTTCCCGGTGGCCTTGCGTCTGGACGGAGTTGCTGCTTCCGCTGATTCGCTAGAGCGAGGAGGTGGAGGTTGTCCGGTAGCTTGAACGTGTGTGCGAGGATGGATGCGCTGCTGATTTGCGGCGCTCGAACTTCCACATGATCTTGAGATCGGCAAGCGTATGACTACATCAACCACGAGTTCCTACTCATTAACAAAACTCGTTGTCTTCGAGGGTAAGTTCTCCATGGATGTATGTCCACCCGTTGCTCTGTATCTAGTAGATAGATCTTGGCGTATAGTTCTCATCGTAGGAAATTTTTTGTTTTCTATGCTGCAAACCCAATAGTGGTATCAGAGCCTGATCTATGCGTAGGTGCTTTGCACGGGTAGTACACATATGTTTATGTGTGGGCGATGATGATCATGTTATTGCATCTTCTATGTATTTTTTATATTGGTGGCATAGTGGGATGAAGCGGCCCGGACCAACCTTACATGTCATCGTACATGAGACCGGTTCCACGACTGACATGCAACTAGTTTTGCATAAGTGGCTAGTGGGTGTCTGTCTCTCCTACTATAGTCAATATCTGATTTACAATGAGTTGCTCATAACTTGGTTATCCTCGTTGTGGTTCATGTTCGTTGGTGAGACCGGTTCTATCTCCGAAATCCCTAAGCCACGTAAAACTTGCAATTGATAAATTAGAGGCGTCTAGTTTAGATCGTTGCTAGGCTAGTGTCTTGATATGGTATTGTTGTAAGTAGATGTATGATAGATACTCTTACAACACACTCAACGTGTAAGTTCCATAGACCTTGGCCTTACACACAAGGGAATGAGAGAGATCATACCATGATGCAAGTGATAGAGATCAAATGCATGAACCATATCATCTCACTTTACACATTAGATGTTAGCATCTTATACTGCTAGTTTGGCACTTTTGGTAGCATTGTAAGATGATCCCTCATTTAGATATCAATATAAAAATGTGTTCTTCCTTAAGTATGCACCATTCTATGGATCGTGTTTTGAGACATCACGTGATGATCGGGTGTACTCGACTCTACGCTTTCATACAACGGGTGTAAGACAATTTTACACACGCGAGAACTAAGGTTCTTACTTGGCGAGCCTAGCATGTACAGACATGTCCTCGGAACACGGACCGAAAGGTTAAGCATGAGTCCTATAGTTGATATGATGCCCATATAGATGCTCGCCTTTGAAGCTACACCGACTCACGTGATGATCGGACTTGGTGTAGTGGATTTGGTTCATGTAATCACCAAAAAGACACGAGGGATGTCGTTTTTGAGTGGGAGTTCATTAGTAATTGGATTAGTTGAACTCAATCTATAACAAACTTAGTATAAATAAACTTTACAAATTCTGTTGTAGATGGCACCACCTGCTTTTAATTTCAATGTGTTCAGGGAGAAAGAGAAACTTGCTGCGAATGGTAGAAACTTCACCAACTGGGCTAAGAATTTGAGGATTCTCCTCACTGCTGCACAAAAGAAATATGTGCTAGAGTTGCTGCTAGGCTCCCCACCACCTCCTGATGCCCCTGACAAGGAAAAGAATGTCTATATAACTCGTCAGGAGGACCACAACTTAGTTCATTGCGGCATACTATATGGGCTAGAGCTAGAACTTTGAAAGCGTTTCGAAAATGGCAATGCCTTTGATACAATGGGAGAATTGAAAATGATTTTCGATACCCATGCTGCCGTAGAGAGTTATAATGCTTCTGAAAAGTTCTTTAGCTGCATGATGGAGGAGAACAGCTCCATTAGTGAGCACGTACTCAAAATATCTGGGTACACCGATAAGCTTGTGTCCTTGGGAATAACGATTCCCATTGACTTAGGCATACATCGTGTTCTCCAATCTCTGCCACCTAGCTACAAGAGCTCCGTGATGAACTATAACATGCAGGGCATGAAGAAGTCTCTTCCCGAGCTTATGTCAATGCTTAAGACTGCAGAAGTGGAGATTAGGAAAGAACATCAAGTGTTGATGATCAATAAGACCACCGGTTTCAAGAAGGACAAGAAAGGCAAGCAGAAGGGAAAGAAGGGCGGAAAATCTGTTGCTGCACTTGAAAAGAAATCGTGAGTTGGACCTAAGTCTGATACCGAGTGCTACTATTGCAAGGGGACTGGCCATTGGAAGCGCAACTGCCCCAAGTATTTGGCGGACAAGAAGGCCGGCAAGGAAAATAAAGGTATATGTGATATACATGTTATTGATGTGTACTTGACTAGTACTCGTAGTAGCTCCTGGGTATTTGATACGGGATCGGTTGCTAATATATGTAACTCGATTTAGGGGCTGCGGAACAAGTGGCAGCTACCAAGGGACGAGGTCACATGCGGGTCGGGAATTGATCAAGAGTTGATGTGATCTCCGTCAGAACGCTGCCTCTCCATATGCCATCGGGATTAGTTATAAATCTGAATAATTGTTATTTGGTGCCTGCACTGAGCATGAACATTGTATCCGGATCATGTTTGATGCAAAGTGGTTATTCGTTTAAGTCTGAAAACAATGGTTGTTCGATTTATATGGATAATATCTTTTATGGTACTACACCTGTGTTGAATGGTTTATTTCTGTTGGATCTCGATAGTAGTATTACGCATATTCATAATGTTGCTGCTAAAAGGATTAAGCTTGATGATGATATATCTGCATATATGTGGCACTGCCGTCTAGGTCATATTGGCGTTAAACGCATGAAGAGACTCCATTCTGATAGACTTTTGGAATCACTTGATTTTGAATCATTTGATACATGTGAGCCGTGCCTTATGGGCAAGATGACTAGAACACCGTTTTTCGGTTCAATGGAATGGGCGACAAATTTATTGGAAATCATACATACTGATGTATGTGGACCAATGAGTGTGTCGGCACGAGGTGGATATCGTTATTTTGTTACTTTCATGGATGATTTGAGTAGATACGGGTATATCTATTTGAACGGGTATATCTATTTGATGAAACACAAGTCTGAAACTTTTGAAAATTTCAAGGAATTTCAGAATGAAGTGGAAAATCATCGTAATAGAAAGATCAAATTTCTACGGTCCGACCGTGGAGGAGAGTATCTTAGTTACGAGTTTAGCACACATATGAAAGACTGTGGAATAGTTTCACAACTCACGCCTGCTAGAACACCACAACGTAATGGTGTGTCAGAACGTCGTAATCGTACTTTATTGGATATGGATGGATCTATGATGTCTCTGACTGACTTGCCACTGTCATTTTGGGGTTATGCACTGGAAACTGCTGCATCACTTTAAATCGGGCACCATCTAAATCCGTTGAAATGACACTGTATGAATTATGGTTTGGAAACAAACCTAAGCTGACATTTCTTAAAGTTTGGGGGTGCGATGTTTATGTGAAGAAACTCCAGCCAGATAAACTCGAACCCAAAGCGAAAAAATGCGTCTTCATAGGATACCCTAAGGAAACGATTGGTTATACCTTCTATCACAGATCTGAGGGCCAGGTTTTTGTTGCCAAGAATGGATCCTTTCTTGAGAAGGAGTTTCTCGTGAAAGGTGTGAGTAGTCGGAAGGTAGAACTCGAAGAGGTTATTGAACATTCTCTTCATGAATTGGAGAGGAGCGTAGCACCGGAAGTTGTTTCAGAGTTTACTTCACCTAATGAAGAGAGAGCTAATGATAATGATCATGAAACTCCGAAAGAGGACACTACCGAACCTCGCAGGTCAAGCAGGACACGTGCAGCTCCTGAACTGTACGACAATCCTGTTATGAATTTCATGATTGATGAAATAGATGACCCTGCGACGTATGAAGAAGCGATGATGAGCCCGGATTCCAATAAATGGCTAGAAGCCATGAAATCCGAGATGGAATCCATGTACGAAAACTAGGTTTGGACCTTGGTGGACTTACCTCACGATCGAAAGGCCGTTGAGAATAAATGGATTTTCAATAGAAAAACTGATGCTGATGGTAATGTGACCATCTATAAAGCTCGACTTATCGGAAAGGGGTTTCGACAAATTCAAGGAGTTGACTACGATGAGACATTCTCTCCCGTAGCGATGCTAAAGTCGGTTAGGATTATGTTAGCAATTGTTGCATATTTCGATTATGAAATATGGCAGATGGATATCAAAACTGCGTTCCTCAATGGTAATATTGAAGAAGAGTTGTATATGATACAACCTAAGGGTTTTGTTGATCCTAAGGATGCTGATAAGGTATGCAAACTTCAGCGATCCATCTATGGACTAAAGCAAGCATCCCGGAGTTGGAATCTCCGCTTTGATGAGGTGATCAAAGAGTTTGGATTTGTCCAAACTTATGGAGAGGCTTGTATTTACAAGAAAGTGAGTGGGAGCAATATGGAATTTCTAATATTATATGTGGATGACATATTATTGATTGGAAATGATATAGATCTTTTAAACAGTGTTAAAAGTTATCTAAACAGCAAATTTTTGATGAAAGGCCTTGGTGAAGCTTCATATATATTAGGCATTAAAATCTATAGAGATAGATCAAGGCGCATAATTGGGCTATCGCAGAGTACATGCCTTGATAAGATATTAAACAAGTTTAATATGGACGGAAGTAAGAAGGGGTTCTTACCTATGTTGCAAGGCAAGACATTGAGTAAGACTCAAAGTCTGGCTACGGCGGAAGAAAGAGAGATAATAGATAAGATCCCCTATGCCTCAGCCATAGGCTCTATAATGTATGCCATGCTATGTACAAGACCGGATGTGGCACATGCTATTAGTTTGACTAGTAGGTACCAATCTGATCTAGGTTCGGAACACTGGATAGCGGTCAAAAATATCCTTAAGTACTTGAGAAGACTAAGGATATGTTTCTTGTATACGGAAGTGAAGAAGAGCTAGTCGCTAAGTGTTATGTCGATGCTAGCTTTGACATTGATCCAGATGACTCGAAGTCTCAATCCAGATATGTATTTCTCTTGAACGGAGCAGCAGTTAGTTGGAGGAATTCCAAACAACCTGTGGTGGTTGGATCAACGACGGAGGCGGAATATGTTGCTGCTTCAGAAGCGGCGTGTAGCATCCCAATTGTCTAACAATTGTAATGCTACTTGTCCTAGTAAGACTTTGGCTACTTCATATATATTATTGTTGCATCATAATTATATCATGCTCATGTCATCATGCCACCTTGCATTTGAGCATCATTTAAAACCCTCCTTCTTTTGGTTTTTCTCTCATATGCATTATTAATTGTATTTGCCTCTTGATATTGTATTTGGTTATTGATATATTGTCTAAATGCCCAAGTTTAGTTGGGGGCATATCTTTAGTTCCATTCCACCACCTTTCTTTTCCACCACCTTATAATCCCACCATCCCATTAACCATGAGCTTGTTTTTATTTTCTTTTGACATTTTTATTCTAGCTCATGTGGGTTGGGATGGATCAAAACCTTTAAATCCTTTTGCTTGGCTTTTTCTCCACTTCTTGGAAATGCATAAGAATAATGCCATAATATTATTGTTGTTTTCACAAAATAAATCATGGCATTATTATTTTGCATGGGCCATGCTAACCCCTTCACCACCTTTTACTTCATTGGTTTTTCTTTTGGTTTAATGGATCCTATCTTGGGGAACCATCTCCTACCATTCCACCATCCTCATAGTCTCATCCATATCATTTTCTCTTATTTTTATTTCTCCATGCATGAACCATATGAGGCCTTTTCAATAATTCTTTTCTTTTCTTCTCTTGGATTTCTCTTTCACCTTCATCTCATGGTAATTCAAGCATTCATCATGTTCCACTTGGGTTGGCCTTTCTCACAAGTTTAACAATCTAAAACCTAATAAAATCAAACCTAGATACTCTCTTTATTCTCCCCATAACCCTAATTCTCCTAAACCCTAACATTACCTCTCTCTCTCACACCCCCCCTCTCTCTAACATGCTGGCCCTACCTGACCCCCTCTCCCCTGGCCCACCTTAGCTAACCCTAACCCTAGCTAAGCCCTAACCCGAGCTCCATCTACCTAGCCGAGCTACCTCCTCTTATTTCCCTTTTCTCCATCGGCTGAGCTAGCCCCACCTGCATGTCCCTCTCTCCCGACCAAGCCCCCACCTGCAGCCCCTGCCATGCCCTACCAGCCCCCAGGTCGAGCCCCAGCTCGACCACGTGAGGGAGAAGCAAAAGGTGGCACCGAGGCCACCTTTATCTACCCCCCTACCACAGCTGCTCCTCCTCCCTCTCCTCCCTTTTTCCTCCTCCCACACGACTCTCCGGGCTCGCCAGATCTGCCCCGAGCCAGCCCTCCTCTCCTCTTCTTCCTCTCCACCACCAGCACCTGCCGCGGTCGCCGCCAGCACCACCTCGTCCCCGTCGTTCCAGCTGATCAGCGCGACCTGGAGGTGGCCTGGAAGACCGAGAGCCGTCCACTGCATCACCCCGTACACGCCGACTTGGACGAGAAGCCCCAGATGCGCCGGTGCTGCGCCGTCCTGACAAAACACTAGCCCGCCAGAGCGCCAGCGATCTCGCCGCTCCGCAGCTCCTCGCTTCGATCCGAGCCCGCCGTCGAGCCCGCGGTGAGTCCCTCGACCTCCCTGACAACCTCCGCTTCACCGACACCGTCTAGCGCCGCCGATCGTTTCGTCGAACGGCCGTAGTGCGCCAGAGCTCGCCGTTGTCTGCAGCCTCCCCGCGCTGTGCAGAACCCTAACTAGGCCCCAGCCTCTCACCTGTCAACTTCCCTCGCCCTACCGCACTGGTTAGCCCCCTCAGCGCACACGTCCGCGACCTGGGTTCGAGCCCCCGCTCCGCGCCGTGCGCACACTTGCCGTCAGACCGTGGAGACGAAGAACAGTACCCGGGCCTGTGGTAAATTTACATTAAGCCCCCCCTTTTATTTCGCTCGCAACCCGCGCTCCTAGCGACCCCACTAGTCAGCCGCCCTAGTATTTTTGCAGGAAGGTCCCCCTGCTTTCTCAGGCTTAACCCACGCTCCAGCCCGAGCCCCACCTGTCGGCCTCTGGGGGTATTCCCACTGTCGCATGGGCCCGAAGCCGCTGGTCCCGCCTGTCAGCCTCAGCGGGCTAGCCCAGCCCGCGGTGGAAAAATGTTTTCGCGCGCGTGGCCCCAGTCAGCGCAAGGCCCACCCGTCAGTGGCTGTGGCTGGATCTGACTAAGTAAGAAAAGTATTTCTGGCTGTCTGTTTTTATTTAAACCTTTTCCAAATTGATTTAAATTCAAATCCAATTCAGATTCAAATAATTTTTAAAATACAAATCCAAATAATACATATAATATATGTTTTGGAATCAGAAAAATGTGAGGAATTCAAATATGCCCTTCAAAATATGTTTTGAACACTTTAAATTTTTGAGATGATTAAAATTACAATAAAATGCCCTTTTCCTTAATTAATTAATAACTTTTGTTTTATAACTCCAAATTTGACAAATAATATGTCTAAATCGATCAGCGCGATGAGCCCGTTCTGTTTATGCAGTCCTTGTTCTGAATTGAAGCATGCATCATGTTGTTATTAAAAATCTGAACTGTTTATGACAATTAAACTTGGTTAAATAAATAATAAAATGCTTTCTTTCTTGTATCCACACCTCACCTTTGCCATGCTACTTTAATGCATGCAAATTGTGCATCATTCATCATGGCATGCTTGTTTTCTTGTCGCATTTTAATTCATATGCTTGCGCACTTTATTTATGTTGGCCTTGTCTGTTTGGTTCTTCTTCAAATAGACGCCCAGCAGGAGAATTACCAGGAATCACAGGAGTACTACCTAGATCCATCTCTCGCTTCAACTGAGCTGCCAGGAAAGCACTACCACATGCTTGCATACATACAGTACCTATTGCCTCTATCTTATTCTTGCATCATTGAGTCGCGATTGCATTAAATTGAATCCCAAGTACTGCATAGCCTTTACTTTTAAACCCCACCGAAGCTTGTTCCTCCATCCCATGAGCCATTACTACAGGAGTTGTTTGAGCCATGCGAGTCATAGAAAAGCATGAGTAGGGTATGTGAGTGTCTGATGAATAACGAGGTACCTAAACAACTTAACCTGAGTAGTAATGGGATAACTAATGAAAGAGGCACCGGTGAGCGATATCTGCTATTTGGTTTTTCCTGCTCACTTGTGTCCCGTAGGACCCCGAGTACTTGATTCTGGTTCCTTGACTATTCGCACTATCCACATCCGGGAGGCCTTATGGACCCCCCTGAGCCAGAGCTTGATTCATTCTTATTTCTTGGGGCCACAAAGTAGTTTGGGGCTTTATTACTATCCTGTACTTATGCCATGTTACTGTTTTATTAAGATTGTGCGAGGAGCACATGTACTGTTTAAGAATTGCGGAGTGTTTTTGCGGTATCGACAAGCCCAGTCACATTTTCGGGTTCCCAGTCGTTTACAGCCATTGGCGCAAACCTTGGGTCCGTCTCGGAGCCGGCCAACTTCGTTGCAGGTAGCTTAATGGGGTGGCCCCCTGAAATATTTCTGAATCCTGTGATTGCTTTGTCGTGAATGCCTTGTTGGGTTTTGATTTGGTTTTTCCGAGGTTGATCGAGTGTGTTTTGCTATTCGTGCACCCCTGCAGGGTAAATCTTCCTGAAAGCCGTGTCCGCGGTTATGGACGACTTGGAGCACAATTTCTCGATCATAGACAAGTATAACCAAAGTACCGCTTTTAAATTGACTAAGTACTTGACTAGTAAATAGTGAAATACTCATGGAATGGTAAATAAAAATGCCAACGGAGGATGGGGGTTGTTCGTCCGCTTCCTCGTTGGTAAGCGAGGAGGAGGATGGATCTGTTAATTATACTGTTATAGCTGTTGTTCTTAATTCACGGACATCCGTCTATCATTGTTTAGGTGGATGGTTAGCGAGTATCTGTAGAATTGTCAGGTATTATCTTTTGCTGCAATTGCGTCACCCCAGGTTGTGTCCCCTTTAGCGGCATAAAGACTTGCTGGGTACCCCTAGGGTCTCACACAATAAATTGTTTGATTCAGATGAACAGGTGTACCCGCAAGATGGATACTGGGTGGAAGAGACAGATGATGTTGGCAACGATCATTTGGTGTAGTGATTTCGGGAACGGGGATCCGTGTGATCTGTGAGCGGGATGTGTTTATTTATGGGGCATCTTATGCCAATTTGCTTCTTATCCGTACTCGGATCTTGTTTTCCGCTTCCGCCTGATACTCTGATGTGTGATGTATGAGGAGCTATCCTAAAATATTATCTCTATCTAGGACATTTGGATTTTGCCGTATGGCGTTGCAATATTTCTATTTCTTTTAGATGGAATGGCTCTGAGGACTGTTGTATGTGGCTTGCATACATACTCACTTGTGTATGTAGTTGATCCCTTCGCCTGCCGATTACGCCGCTCGTTCTTGTCCCGTTGTCTGAAAGTGGTTAGGACAGCCGAAAGGTCTACCGTGAGTGGCCCTGGGCGCCACCGTACTATTTTAACCACTTTCGTTCATCCAGGCATTAACTAAGAGTGTAATTCACCAAGGTAGTTACACGGCGCAGGAAGCGGTTTGGATGAAGGAGTTCATAACAGAACTAGGTGTGGTTCCTAGTGCATTGGACCCAATGGTGATCTATTGCGACAACAATGGAGCCATAGCCAACGCAAAAGAACCAAGGTCTCACAAGAATTCCAAGCATATTAAGCGCCGGTTTCACTCCATCCGCGAGCATGTCAAGGATGGAGATATAAAGATTTGTAAAGTGCACACGGACCTGAATGTAGCAGATCCGTTGACTAAAGTTCTCCCTAGGGAAAAACATGATCAACACCAGAACTCCATGGGTGTTACATTTATCACTATGTAAACAAGATTATTGTCTCTAGTGCAAGTGGGAGACTGAAGGAAATATGCCCTGAGAGGCAATAATAAAGTTTTTATTATGTATTCCTTGTATATGATAGATGTTTATTTTCCATGCTATAATTTTATTGATAGGAAACTTCAATACATGTGTGTTTAATAAACAAAAAGGGTTCCTAGTTATACCTCTCTTATAGACTAGGTTGTTGATTAACAAGATGATTAAGGTTTCCTGATCATGGACATTGGATGTTGTTAATAACAAGGTCACATCATTTGTGAAATGATGTGATGAACATTCATCCGAAGTATAGCATTACAATCAAGTCATTATGTTTATATGGCTATAACATCATACGAAGTAATCTTTATCCTTAGACCATGAGATCATGCTAATTGCTAACACCGGAAGAGTATCTTGATAACATCAAACGTCACATCGTAACAGGGTGACTATAAAGGTGGGTTCAGTGCTACGAAGGTGTTATGTTGAGGATCATGGATCAAGAGTGGAATTTGTCAATCCCAATGACAGATAGATATACTCTAGGCCCTCTCGGTGATATCACATTAAGATAGCTTGCAAGCAAGTGATGTGATCACTAGAATGTTATATCACGGGAACGAGAAAAGAGTGCGTGTCGGTAACGAGATCAAACTAGGTATTTGGATACCGATGATCGAATCTCGGACATGTATTATATCATGAGACAAAGGGATTAAATTTACAAGCGTTAAAGGTTCTCACGATCACATAAGTCATCATTGAATGTGCAGGAGTCGGTATGGATCTCTAGGTCCCACTTCTGATTATTGATCTGAGAGGAGTTTCAATCATGTCTGCATTATTCGTGAACCGTAGAGTGACACACTTAAGGGTTCCCAGATACCATTTAGGAGCACATATGTTTCAAACAAAAGGTTTGCAAAGCGCAGGAAATGTTTCGATAGAAAAAGGAATTGTTTCGATAGAAACCGGAATTGTTTCGGGTGAAATTGCAGAAAGTGGTTCTACATGTGATATTGAAATGTTGCAAGGGGTTTTATGTGAATGTTTGTTAATTAAAGTAATTAACAAAATTCTGAATAAAATAAAAAAAGAGTTTTATTAATTGAGAGTTGCATTAAATTTGGTGGAAATTTAATGCATGTGAGTGGAATTTTGGGTGGAGTCAAAATTTATGTGAGTGGAGCTTCACCACATGAATGAGGAAGAGGTGGGGGAACCCCCCTTTGGCCGCCGTCCATGGGAGGGGAGGATCCCCCTCTCCTATAAAAGGCCCCCCTCTCCTCCCTCACAAAGCACACCTCCTCGTGAAGGATCTCTCTCCCCCTCTAGATGTTCCCCCATGGTCTCGGATTAGCGAGATACATGTTCCCGGTGGCCTTGCGTGTGGAAGGAGTTGCTGCTTCCGCTGATTCGCTAGAGTGAAGAGGTGGAGGTTGTCCGGTAGCTTGAACGTGCGTGCGAGGATGGATGCGCTGCTGATTTGTGGCGCTCGGACTTCCACACGATCTCGAGATCGGCAAGCGTACAACTACATCAACCACGAGTTCCTACTCGTTAACAAAACTTGTTGTATTCGAGGGTAAGTTCTCCATGGATGTATGTCCACCCGTTGCTCTGTATCTGGTAGATAGTTCCTGGCGTATAGTTCTCATCGTAGGAATTTGTAGTTTTCTATGCTGCAAACCCAACACATATGTGGTTTGTGAAAATAACACACATGCAGTGACTCTAGTGGATCCATATGTGTTTTAGGAAAAGAACACATATGCAATGACTCTAGTAGATCCATATGTTGTTTGCGAAAAGAACACACATGCAATGACTCTAGTGGATCCATATGTGGTTTGTGAAAAGAACAAGCATGAAATGACTCTGTGGATCCATACGTGGTTTGTGAAAAGAACATGAATGCAATGACTCTGGTGGATCCATATGTGATTTGTGAAAAGAACACACATGCAATGACTCTGGTGGATCCATATGTGTTTTAGGAAAAGAACACACATGCAATGACTCTAGTAGATCCATATGTGGTTTGTGAAAAGAACACACATGCAATGATTCTAGTGGATCCATATGTGTTCTAGGAAAAGAACACACATGCAATGACTCTTGTGGATCCATATGTGGTTTGTGAAAAGAACACACATGAAATGACTCTAGTGGATCCATACGTGGTTTGTGAAAAGAACAGAGATGCAATGACTCTAGCTATGGTTTGTTGAAAGAACACACATGCAATGACACTTGTAGATCCATATGTGCTTTGTGAAAAGAACACACGTGCAATGACTCTGGTGGATCAATAAGTGTTCTAGGAAAAGAACACACATCTCATGACTCTAGTGGATCCATATGTGGTTTGTGAAAAGAACACACATTCAATGACACTGGTGGATCCATATGTGGTTTGTGAAAAGAACACACATTTAATTACTCTAGTTGTGGTTTATGAAAAGAACACACATCCAATGAGTCTAGTTGTGTGACGAGGGGTAAGCTCGGCAATGTCCATGGTGAAGGACTTAGGGTTTCATGGAAAAGAGAACGCTGGGGATTTAGTCGGATGTCAGGAAAACAATGGAGTCAAAGTCGCCTGAATATTGGGAAATCGCACTATTACAAGTTGTCTAGGAGATTTCGGTACCCTCGCTTGGGCTTCTCCTGTCCTATATATAGTAGGCTAGGTCTCAAAGCTGTATGTGGATAGGTTTTACATACGTGTGATTACAATACCAACACATTGTCGGTTCAGAGACTCTTTCCTAATACAATCAAAGTCTTTGTCGGTTGCTTCCTTGGGCCATCATCTGAAATCTTCATGGGTTGGAAGCCTTTTACCCAGTATAGGGTAGCGCATCATAAGCATCCGAGTAATCATACCTTTGTCAGTAGCCCCCGAGACTATACTTGAACTGCAGTTTCAGGTTGAGTCTCAAAGTTTCTTTTTCCTTTATGTTTATTTTTGTACTTTTATTTTTCACTAGGATTTGGTACAACGAGTATGATGCTTCCGTCGGATCGGGAATCAGTTAATTGCTCTAGGGAAAAAACAAGGTTGTCCTACATCAAATTCAAGTCCCTAGGCTCGAATTTGGAATTTACTACTGGCGTAATTCAGTTTGAGTCGTTGAGGTCTTATCGAATACTGAATTCCAGTTTCTATTTTATTGGGTACCCAACGCGTCCGTCAGGATTTTTCATTGTATTGTTGATACAGATGTTTACTGGCAGAGTGCATTCTTGTGTGATTACCAGGCACATAGGATGAATCCTGGGGTCTTACCTTCACGTTTTTGAACATGGCATTCTGATTTTTGTCGCGTTGAGTGCGATCCGAGATTTATTATTCTTTTGGCGGCTAAAGAATTTTTTGTTTAAATGCTCCTGATAGGAGTATCTGTTGAAGAATTTTTCACTTGTCTTTCTTTATCAGGTGCGCGCCAGCGGTCCTGATAGGAGTAGCCCCCGAGGCTATGTCCAGATGTATGTATCAGAACATAGGCTCGAAATCTTGGATTTATGGCTCCAGTGTTTCTGTAGATTTTGTCGGGTGCACGACTAGTGCTCCCGATAGGAGTAGCCCCCGAGGCTACAGTCACAATATTGTATATTCGATTGTAGTCTCAAATCTTCTCCTGGAGGAATTTACTTCGACTCCAATTTTAATTTCTTCGGGTCATATCTCTTATAGCAAGCCGCAATTTCTACAATCTTCTCCTACAGTGTATTTAATGCAGTTGGTTTTTAGAAGACACGTCCTGACAGGACGTTTCGAACATGGGGTCATGCGATAGTAATGATGACGCGCGATAGCGTATTCAACGGAGTTTTTTGATTGCATGTCCCCTCTCCGCGTGAAGATCGAGGCATCATGCGCTGTCCTCCCATTTTTACTGTGGCAATAACTTCTTTAGATTTTTTCCTTTATAGAATCCCTTTAACACGTGTCACCATCGTGTGATCTTTTGTCGGTTCGATCTTTATAAGGTGAAGGAGATTTTTTTTACTGTTTTACCTTGCTTTCCTTTGCTCTACTTCTTCCTTGCGCTCTTGCCCCCTTGCGAACTCCTGCTCTGTTCTCGTGTTCCTCTTTCACCGCCATTGGCAAAAGTAAGGCTGTGACTTCCACTGCGGCCCCGAAGGCCACCAGGAGGAGGGTGGTCGGATGGCCTCCTTCCAAGTGCACGGTGTGGGATCTCCGTGAGGCGCGAAACTCTGGCCATCTGGCAGAGGGTACCTTCGAGATCCCTAGAGACGAAGCTGCTCCCATCCCCGAGCTTGGCTGGAGAGTAATGTTTCTCTTCTTTCTTTTCCATGGTCTTTCTCTTCCTATCCACGAATTTCTTCATGGTCTTCTTTTTGTCTATGGAGTGCAGCTGTATCAGCTCACGACTAACTATATCCTCCATGTTGCTTGTTTCATCACTCTCTGTGAGTGCTTTCTCGGGATTCATCCCTATTGGGGCATGTGGAAACACTTCTTTTACATTCGCCGTAATGCCACTGGCACCATAGTCCATGACGTTGGTGGCACCATTTTCTCTGTTCGCTCCAACGTAGATTATTTTGATTTTAAGATCACTAATTCTGTCCAAGTGGTTTTATATCATGGATCAACCACTTGAAGTCAGTATTTCGGTTTAGCCCCCTTTGATCATAAGAAATCTTGTCGCAAACTTGATTCATGGGATCAACGTCCTTCTGCCAAAGAAATGGCGGAAATCCAGCCCTATATTAAGCGCATTTCGAAACTGTGTCACGAATTTGGCAAGGAATTGTCGGGTCTCCAGATCCTGGCGTATTTTTTGCGGATCCGCGTCCAACCACTCCAGGCCCGGCTTTCAGGCATGTGGGCGTATACCGGGAAGAAGGACCCGATGAGGATTTCATCGGAAGACCTTACCTCAAGGTGTATGAGAAGAGGGTTCGAAACTTCACCTCCCTTACCAAGAAAATCCTGGTTCCCTCCAACTATCTCGTGGAGCCCTATGGCAAGAAGAATCGTCTTCCCAAGGTAAATTCCCTTTATATCCATCTTTCCTCCCTTTTTACGGATGCATTTTTCACTCTATCAATAACTGGTGCCTTTTCCATGTCTTCTGTTTGTGTAGGACTTTGATCACTTGAGCTCACTTCCTCCTCTCCCTGGAAGTTGTGAGCCCCATGTCCATCCTTCCACATCTGACGATCTCCATGTGACTAGGACTACCGCGAATGAGGAGATGGATTTTTCTGCTTCTGATTCTTTGTCGAAAACGCAATCCCTTCCGTCGGCTCGCTCTGGAGATTTTCACAGGGAGCATGCTAGTGATAAGAGGAAGCGCTCTTACGCTACAGAAAAGGGGGAAGACTCGGATGCCTCAACTGCTCCCAAGCCCTTTGATGTTGCTCCAGTTTTGGCTGCTCCTGCCCAGATGAATTTGTTCCGCTTTGCGCATGATGTATCTTCCTAAGTGTTTTACTGCTTCTTTACTGCTTTATCGGGTAGTTCTGTTGCTGATTCTTTTCCCAATTTGTGGTTCTTTTCTTTTGTAGTGATGATGTTGAAGACCCTCCCTCGTCTCCTCTCCGTACATCTGTTGCCTGTTCTGCAAAGAAATCTCCTCTGTCGTCGATGGAGCCAAAGGAAAAGCTCGCGTCTTCTGTGGAGAAGATTATCCAGAAAGATGTTGCCACTTTGTCAAGGCTGCCACTGCAAAAAGGAAGAAAACGGCTAGTAAAGGTGTGGCGATATACGAAAATCTTGTTCATGTGGATATGAAAGATGTAAGTCACTCTATACTTCAGAATTTTTCTATCCGTAGCTTCTTTTTATTTTTCCTGATATCCCTTGTTGTGATGTTCTTCTTCAGCCTTTGATGCACGAGATGGTGGACATGGCCTCTCACCTTATAAAAATCTGCGATAAAGCCGAAGAACTGAAGGGTATGTCCTGTTCATCTTCGGGATTGCTTTGTGAATTTTCCTTCTCTACTTTTCATGATTTATTCGCCCAGCTACTGCCAAGGAATCCGGAGTTATTCGGGACGAGGCGATGAAGCGTGCCGATGACCTGGAGGTCAAACTTCGGGCTACTGAGGAAGCTTTGGAGGAGGTCAAGTAGAAGGCAAAAACTGATGCAGAAGAAGTGTCCAAGCAATCCGCTGTTCGAGATGAAAATCTTCAGGAGCGCCTGGAGGCCCTTAATACTTCTCAGACCCGTAAGTTTTTCGTCTTGTGTGGCTTTATCTCATTTCTTTCCTTTGGTCATCAATCCTTTCCCTCTTCTTTTATTTCAGAATTGACTGGCCAGAACCTAACACTGCATGAAGGCAAAAAGGTTGATCCTTTGTCGGATGCCGTTAGCATTTTGGAGGCCAAGAACTTTCGTTGGCGCAACCTTCTTGTCCACTCCTGCCGTGCCTTCAAAAGCCTTCACACCAAAAAATTCCAACCAAGAAGGTGCCGAATAACTTGTATGATCTTGTCACTATCTTCGGTGCCGACCCTAGCCCCCTTGTTGGTTATAGCCTGATGTAGTCGAAGAGTGGCGCCGAAACTTCAATGGCACTGGCGATGGCGCACGGCGAGAAGGTCAACTGGGAGAAGGTTAGCTCATCTGTCCTAGTCACCTCCAATGGCCAAGAAGTTTACCTGAAGCCTTATGTTAAGAGGGCCAGAAAGTATGCTCGGCTGCTTTTAGGCCTAGGCTCAGGCTTGCAGAAGCTGGCTGCCCCTTCTGTGACGGGTGCCCCTTCTTCGGCTGCTTCTGCTACTCCTGTAGCTAGTGCTCCTTATGCTAGTGCTACCTTGTCTTTGAAGGACACGACTTCATAAGTTTTGTTTTGTAGTTTTATTGTGTCTCCCTTGCCGTCCCTGTAATGAACCTTTAACTTATCTAGTTGCCTTTTGCTTCCTTTTTACAAGAAGGCAACTGTTTGAATGTATGTGTATGAGTTTGTTTTTGTATGCTGAATGTTTCATATCTTTCGTGTCTTGCCAGATTGTGAATGAATCTTCAGCTCTTTCTGGATCCGCGCAATTGTCGGATGCTATTCCGTGCTCATCTGTGGTGGGCGCAGCCAAAACCGCAATTGTGCGTACGGTGGATCCGCTGTTGTACGCTGAAAAAATTGAACAGGTAAAAAAACTTGAAGGAAAACTTAGGGTTGTTCAGTCAAGATGGTGGATGTTTCCCAATCTAAGACACGCCATGCCCTCAACCGTGAAGCTTTTTTCTTGGAGGAAATTTCTAGGGCAAGTGAGAAGTTGTTGTGTAAGGCTTCTTCCTCTTTCTTCGGTTGCTCCTGCTGGTTTGCGGGAAATCAATATTTTCTCCCTGATTTTTAGGCATTCGATTGTGCGACAGGGAGGAAACCCAATGTCTAGGCAACTGAATGCAAGCTCTTATGTCTGCCTCCTGAAGTTCTAAAACAAATTTTTGGACCAATCATCGCCGTGCTTATGTTGTGGCGTTGCTTTAGGACCGCCTATCAGAGTTGGAGCAGTTTGTCGAGTGCTGCCGCAGATCCCTCGCCATTGTTTACAATGCCATGTTTCCTTGGGATCCTTAGCCTCAAACCTGGGTGGATTTGCTTGCGAAGTTTCGACAAGGTGAAAGGATTCATCATTACGTGAAGCTTCAACTTGTGACGGGTGCCAAGCTCATGCTCTCTTGGGTACATGCGCATCATCCGACGCTAGACCTGGATGTTGTATCTTCGGGTCTGCCTCCCCCTTCTGATGGTGACCTTCCTTATATGGAGCCTCATTACGCCGCTGCTCTTAGACCTACCGTTAGGATTGTGCAAAGATGCTTAGAAGAAGACGAAGAATTTTTTGTTAATTTTGTTCTCTGACTACTTGCTTGTGCAGCCTTGTACTGCATAGAAGAAATACTGTATAGATCTTTCGTATATTTGTCAAAAAGGTCGTATGTTCTATACGAGATTTTGATTGTATGCCGTATTTTCTTGTTGAGGACCCGACAAACTAATGTCCGTTTGCATATCCGCTTTCATGTGCCATAGAAATTTATATTCCGTGAAATAATTTCTTTATTCATTGACAAGCATAAATGGAAATACATTGCGAGGGCGTGATCGCCTAGCTGTTGGCCTTTATAAAGTGCGCCTAAGTGAAGATTTTCTTTAGGAACTTTGGCTTCTGTTCTTGGGGTTCTTCGTCATGCTCCGTGTTGGTATGTGCGGTACTCTCGTCTTTTCGACAAGTGGATTTTCCTATGCATGACCTATATTGGAGGCTGCATAGGTTGCTTTTGCAGGACCGTTGTGCGCTTGCTCTTCCGATGTTTGCTTTTTGTGGGTGTGCCCTTCATGTAGTGATTCCTCATCCTCTATTTTCAGTTGTCCAAGTTCTGTCTCCATCCCAAAAGAATCTGATATTTTGTTGAATTCCCGATTGCAGTTGTCCGAGCGACTGAAGCTTCCTGATACGTCCAAAACATATCTACTTTCCCGAACACTTTTTGATGAGGGTTTAACTCATCAATGCCCATTGTTATGGACTTGGGTTTTGGAGAAGGAGGGAGCACTAGAGACATCTATGGGCTAGCAAACAAGCACACAGGGCACAAAGATTTACCCAGGTTTAGGCCTCGTAGAGGTCCTACTCCTGCTTGTCTGCTTGTGGAATTATCAAAGGAACCGAAGGTTACAATGGTGCGCAGATGCAATCTGGCGAGGGTTGTGGAAACTAGGGTTGCATGTGTCCTCCTCGCCGCCCCCTCCTAGCCCTTATATAGGTAGGCTAGGTCTCGGGTAGCAGGTCAAGTCGGTTACAAGTTAGGGTTTTCCCCTTCAAACTTTCTATCTTCAGCTTCTTCTTGTTCCTCAAGCTATCGAGAATCCGTAGGTTGCTTGAGTCCTTCATTTGGGCCTTGGCGACACCGTGGGCCTTTACGTATCTAGAACGTATATATCAAGTTCGAGTACCTGTAGGGTATACCCATGTTAGTAGCCCCCGAGTGTCCAGTGGAATCGCAGATTCGACTAGGGACTTTTGAAGTCTTTCGAGTGCATGAATGAGTATATTTCGACTGCTTTATTGGTGTCATATGGATTGTTGATGTACGTGCCTGATATAACCGAAGTATCGGTATCAGTTAACCACCTTAGGGTGAAACAACGCAATCTACTTGAACTCGAGTCCCCGGACTCGAATTCGAAAAAGTGCTGGTGTGATTCGACTCAAGCCGCGGAGGTCTTACAGGAGTCGAATTCCAGTTATATGGGTCTGAGCACTCGACGCGTCAGTCAAGGCATGTTCACCGTACCTATAGGCACGGATACATTTCTGGTAGTGCGCAGCTAATGCGTTGCCAGGCCTTATTCAGGTCTTACCTTCACGTTGTAAGCGCGACATCCGAATTTTATCATCGCGGAGACGATTCAGGTGACCCAGGAGACGCAGTCTCTTTGTAGGGAAAAATTATGAGGCGGTGTCGCCATGAGCTTTGAGTGTGGACGTTATCAACACACAGTTTTTTGCACAAATAATCATAGGGTGCGCGACCAGCGCTCCCTATGGGAGTAGCCCCCGGGTGCCTGGTTGAGTCGAAGACTCATGCAGGGACTAAAGAACTTTCGTGACTGCTGTCGTCTTTTGTTAGCTTGTTTCAGTCAAATTTTTTTCCGGCGCTCCCTATGGGAGTAACCCATGTCCATAGTCGAACTATGCTTCGAGTGATTGGGTTTGGCTTGATAGTTCATGTTCCTGAAAAAGAAGAAAGGAAAATCATAGGGTGCGCGACCAGCGCCCCCTATGGGAGTAGCCCCCGAGTGCTTGGTGGAGTCAAAGACTCGAGCAAGGACTAAAGTAGTCGAAGTCCTCTGGTGCATAGCTTTGATGACGTCAGTGCTGACAATTTCATGACCTCAGTTGCCCGCGTGAGTGAGTTTGACGGGACGTGACGAGTAGTGGGTCCTACTCTCTGACTTTGATTTGACTGGGCATGCGTAATCTTTTATTTTAACTGCGTCTCCTTGATTTCCGCATGTAATGGGAGTAGTGGAGGGACGGTTCGCGCTTCCACTCCTCCACATGTCCAGCACGATGTTTGCCACGCGTCCAGTAGGGTTTTTCTGAGCCGTTGGATTGCATCTTCCAGGGGTTAAGTAGCAGCGCTGCGACGGTAATTTTCTCAACTACTCTCATTCATCCTTTGCTTCCATCGCCATTGCCGCTGCTCCTCTGCTTTCTCTGCGTTCGTTTCTTCCACGACGCTGGACCAGCTCCGCTCCTTTCCGAGCTACTTCCTTCGCTCGCATCGCCGTCGCGCAATGGGGAAGAAGAAGGGAGGCGTTGTGGCTGATTCCGTGGCCACCGTTGCCACGGCGAAGAAGAAAGGTGGCTCCACCGCTGTGGGCACTAGCACCACTGCCGGCGGGAAGAAGAAGGCCGCAGGCACCCGCGTCACGAATGGTGTGTGGTGCCCCTCCATCATCAAGGCATCTGATCTCCATCTTCTTCGTCAAGACAGAGTACTGTCCATCGCAGTCGCCGACGCGCGCATCCCCAGTGGTGAGACAATTCCTCCTCCTCCCGCTGGTTTTCGAGTGATGTTTTTAACATTCATCATTCGTGATCTCTCCTTGCCCCTTCACCCCTTTTTAGGGGTCTCCTTTGTTTCTACGGGCTTCATCTCCATCAGCTGTCCCCGAACTCTATCCTCCATATCTCTTGCTTCATCACCCTCTTCGAGTGCTGGCTCGGAATCGAGCCGCACTTCGGCCTCTTCAAGCGCCTCTTCAAATTGAAGCACCAATCTGCATCTGGCTCTATAGTCTACGATGTAGGTGGTTGCGGAATCCACGTCGACCCATCTGCCACCTACTTCGGCATCAAGCTCACGGCGTCCATCCAAGGGTGGAGGGACAAATGGTTCTACATCCGCGATGAGAAGGCTAACGGTGAGCACTTCGGACTCGCACCCTTTGATCCCGCGACGCCGTGCAGGAGGATGCGCTCCTAGAAGAATGTAGTCATGCCTGGCAAGTCCGCGGAGACAGATGTGCTGTACAGGCGCGTCTGCGACCTCGCGAGTCGCATAGGCGAAGAGGAGGGAGGCTGCTCTCTCATTCGCACTTGGCTGCGCCGTCGCATCCAGCCCCTGCAGGCCAGAGTCCACCCCATGTTTCAGTGGGCTGGCGTTGATGATGCCACTCGCGTGTCTACCGATGGCATGTCCGCGAGTGAGGTGGACAAGAGGGTTCGACTGGTCACCAAGTACACCGTCAAGGATGTGCTCCCCAGTGAACCAGTTGTTCCTCCATTTGATGCTACTAACCCTCCTCCTGAGGTATAGTTGTGCTACGCAGTAGCTAAATTTGTCGATTGCTTCTCTGTTGTTTACTTGCTTTTTGCTGAATTTGTTGTATGTATGCAGGATTGGCCGGTATCACCTTGTATGCCCCCTCTCCCTGAGGGGATTATTCCTCGTGAAGCCTTGGAAGAGGAGGAGTCGGAGTCGACCATCCCCTATGAATTGGAGGAGGAAGCCCCCGAGTCCGGTAGTCCGAATACGCACAAGCGTTCGCACAACGAGGATTCCGATGCGTCATCTCCTTCGACTCCGGAAGGTACAGGTGTTGGTGCGGAGTCGCCGATACCTGCTATTCCTATGAGCGCCGTGGCACCATCTTCTCGCAAGAAGATGCGATTGCCCAAAGAGTCCTCGTCGGAGTCGGGGGAGGCAACTTTTGACTTTAACAAGTTTGACTGGTAAGTTTTCTAGTTTACTTGTTCTTCTCTGTTTTTCCCTTGTTGGCTCGTCTCTGAGTTTGCCCTTTCTCAATGTGGGTTTTGTCTTGCAGTCAAGAGGCGTTGTCGTCTTCTGGTGACGTCCAATTTTTGAAAGAATCAGGAGTCGCGACCTCAAAGGCCAAGAAAGAGGTCGAGCGCGCTCCTTCCCCTCCATTGGCGGCCCACTCCGGGCACAACTCTTCTAGTTCTCCTCATGCAGGGGAGCATCGAATGGTTGCCCGGATAACAGTACAACAGACATCTTCGGAGTCATTGAAGGATCATGTAAGTGTAGATTTTCTTCTTGTAATGTTGTAGTCGATGTTCTCTATTGCTTCTGCTGATCCCTTTGTTGTGCGATAGCTCCTTGTGAAGGAAGCTGCTCATTTGGCGGAGCAAGTTCTTGCGATGGGCCGCCAGAATGCGATGCTGGAGACGGGTCATCGCGTGGTTGAGAGTGAGTGTTCTACACTTCTTCTTCTTCTTCTTCCCCTTTGATATACTCGACTGATAGTCAACTTTTTGTTTGTCGAGTAGCCGAACATAATGCCCTCTTGTGTGACGCCACCACCTTGGAGAAGACACTCGCCGCGGCTGTGAAGGGTCGCGACGAAGCAATCGCGGCGCCTGACGAGGCGCAAAGGCGCGAAGAGGATCTGCGTGCCTCCTTCGCAGCCAGGGAGAAGTTGTTCGAAGAACAATTGTTCTCAATTTCCAAGGCCCTCTCAGGTACTTTGCTTATGGATATTGTTATCCTTCTCTGCTTCGAAATGTTTTTGCCGGTGGCGCTGATGTTTTTGTCCATGTGTGGATTTATGTACAGATGCTGGCGATTTGAGTTTCGACCTGCAGACCCTTCGTCGCGATGACGCTCTGGCGGGTGCACTGTCAGCAGTCGAAGACCGCAGCACCACGGTGCAGGACACGCTCTCCAAGGCCAAAAGCGTACTCAGTCGCCTTCGGGAGGAGCTGATGCCCAAGGCGGAGCTAGTCGAGAATATAGACGAGCTGGTGGAGTCACTCGCCGGAGGTGTGCCTTCCAGTTTCAAGAACTCACTCCGCGCGGCCGGCGTGTCCATGTCACTTGCCATGGTGCAGGCCCACGGAGTCGAGATTGATCCTGCCGCGGTGTCGAAGGCGATGCCTGTTAGCGCGGACGGCCAGCAGGTAGTCTTCGCTCCTTTCGCGACTGCCTGTGGCAAATATGGGCATCACTTGATAAATATTGTTGCGAAGTATTCTGAGGAGCTGCAACACGCCAAGAAGGCAGCGAAAGCTTTGGCATCAGGGGCTGGCGGAAATTCAGTGAAATCTGACACTGCCACGGACTCGTTGAAGCCCCCGAAGCCGTCGAAGTCGAAGAAGCCAGTCGCTCCTTAGTAGTCTTTGTAATAGTTGACTAGCTTATGTCCTTTGTTAAGAACATGTCTGCTGGCGAGTGTATCTGCTGATACTTTTGCTAGTCTTGAATGCATCTGAACCTTTTGCCTTTGTATTGATTTGGTCGTCTTATTTGTTTCTATCTTGACTTGTGGTAGGGTTCATCGAGTGATCCTTTGAGGGAAACTCAGGACTCGCCGCCTCTTGATGATACTTTGGAACTACCGCGCTCTAGGGTAGATGAACTGTCCCTGCTCTCGCGACTATATGACCAGGTGAAGCAGCTGGAGCATGAGTTGCTCGTGCTCCGTGGTAACGCGGATGTATGGAAGTCGAAGGCGGAGAAAGCCGCCGTCCGAGTGCAGTATCTGCTTGGCGAGGTGACGCAGCTGGGCGACCAATTCAAGTGTTAGTTTGCTTGCTCTTATCTTTTCCTTGTAGTCACTCGCGATGTTGTACTTATGCTGATGTTCGCTGCTTCGTGTAGTTGTCAGCGCACGTCATCCGCAGGATGAGAAGGATAGAATTGCTATTCGTATGAATGATCTCACCCAGGAGAAACTTCAAGAGAGTGGATACTTCTGGGTAGATCATGATCGTGCGATTGCGCTGGTGACCCTGCAGGATCGCGCGTCGCGAGTGCTGCACTTTTTGAAGAAGTCGCAGTCGTGTTTGAAGAACATTTATCAGACGATGTTTCTGCTGGATGTAACTCCATCAAGCCTGCTGGCGCTCCTTGCCAAGTTTCAAGATCTGTCCGTGGTTCACGAGTGCGTGAGGCAACAGTTGGTGGCTGGTGCCAAGGCCGCTCTATCGTTGGTGCGACTGCACAGGCCTGACGTAGATGTTGCGGCAATCGCGTCTGGGTCGCCTGCGCCACCAGCAGGTTCTTCCTGGAATATGGTGCCGCACTACCAGGCGGTGGATCGCCCAGCAGAAGAGATTGTCGACTTCTTTGAGGAACAAACCAACGTTCTTTTGCTGCAGTAGTAGCTTAGTTCGTAGCCTGCACATAAGTGTACCCGTGTTGTAAAATTCGTATAAATGTTTTAAATAATTTATTGTCGAATATGCATAAAGAGCTTTGTTAGCATGAAGTGTGTTGCACTATGCGAGTCCTTTTCGTTAGCCTGGCCATGCTCTTATCTTAGTCCCTTGTGAACCTGTCAGGTGCGTTGGAGCTAGGTTGTGCTAAGGGTTTCGATTGATGTACCAGCTACTCAGGATGTCGCGTTTTTGGTTCGTAGAACAGATGTATATAGGGTGGCACAACCCCCAAGTAGATAAGTTGGAAAAGTAAAGAAGAACATAGAGTTTTGGGGCACTTAGCTTTATTTATTCGAAGTACAGTGCGAGGTACAATGTGTGGCTAAGTAGCCTTTGCTGAGTAGCCTTATTTGCAATGTAAAAAGTAAAAAGCGACTAAGGGTAGAAGCATCGCAGCTATGCGATGTTCCAGGGGTTGGAGTATGCGACTCCTGTCTCTAAATCTTGAAGGCGATAGGCGCTACCTGGGATTACTTCTGTAATCACGTACGGTCCTTCCTAGGGGGACTCGAGCTTGAGATGCCCCTACTGCTTCAGTCGCAGGACCAGGTCTCCTTCAGCGAAGGATCTGGGGCATAGCCTCCTACTGTGATAGTTGCGCAGGTTCTGCTGGTAGATCGTTGATCTTTCTGCAGCGATTTCCCTTGCCTCGTCAAGGAGGTCGACGGAGTCTTCGAGTGCGAGGGATGACTCTTGTTCACTGTAAGCGACCACGCGCGGCGCCTTGTACCGTACCTCGGCGGGTAGCACTGACTCGGCTCCGTGCAACATAAAGAACGGCGTGTATCCCGTGGCACTGTTTGGAGTTGTGCGTAGGCTCCAGAGGACGGATTGCAGTTCGTCCGACTAGCAACCTACGGCTTGTTCGAGTGGCCGGAGGAGTTGCTTCTTGATGCCACCGCAGACGAGTCCGTTTGCTTTTTCCACCTGACCGTTGGTCTGTGGGTGCACTACCGAGGCATAGCTGATGTTGATCCCCAGGTTCTTGCAGAATTCTTGGAACTCCTTGGATGTGAAGTTCGTCCCGTTGTCGGTGATGATGTTGTGCGGCACTCCAAAGCGGTAGACGATGGATTCAAAGAATTTTACTGCGTTGTGCCCTAATTGGTTGGTCACTGGCATGGCCTCAATCCACTTGTTGAATTTGTCGACTGCGACCAAGAGGTAGACGTAGCCTCCTCGTGAGGACTTTGGAAGTTTGCCAACCATGTCGAGTCCCCATTGCGCGAAGGGCCAGGCCAATGGGATTGGTCGTAGCTCTGCGCCAGGTGCGTGAGGCTTGCCACGAATCGCTGGCAAGCGTTGCATTTTTGGACAATGTCCTTCGCATTGCGCATGGCCGTAGGCCAGTAGAATCCAGCTCGTAGAGCTTTGGCAACGAGGGCGCGGCTGCCGGCGTGGTGCCCACAGGTCCCTTCATGGATGTCGAGGAGGACAGCTCTTCCATCAGCCGTGGAGACGCATCATTGGAGTACTCCTGTGATGCTGCGTTTATACAGTTCGTCGTTGATAACAGCGAATGCCTTGGATCGCCGCGCGATGTGCCGTGCATCAGTCGGGTCGTCCGGGAGCCTTTTGCTGAGGAGGTACGTGATGTATGGTTGCGTCCAGGATTGCTCAATCATCATGACGCTCATTGGACCCTCGAGTCCTGTGTCCAACTCCAAGTCATCTAGTGTCATTGACTCATTGGGCGGCATAGCCCCCGAGTCCGTTGCTACGCTTATTTTCTTCTCTGCGGCCTTTGGCTTGATGGAGCGTTCGTAGATGTGCTCGAGAAATACCCTAGGTGGTATGGGGGCGCAGGTAGAGCCTATGTTGGCGAGTGCGTCCGCCTCTTCATTGCGTTCGCGACCTGCGTGCTACAGCTCGCAACCGTCAAAGTCTCCTTCGAGCGTGTCGTAGAGGTCGCGGTACGCGATCATGTTCACATTCAGTGTGTCGCACTCATGCATCGTTTGGTTGACGACCAACTTGGAGTCGCTATATAATGAGCCTCTTGGCGCCGCAGGCTTTTCCCATCCTCATCCCGTGCAACAGGGCCTCGTATTCAGCCTCATTGTTGGAGGCTGTGAACTGCATTCGTAGGATATACTTCAGCTTGTCTCCTTGAGGTGATGTCAGTATGGCACCTGCGCCTGCTCCGTCCTTCCGCCTGGACCCGTCGAAGTGCATTGTCCAGAGGTAGGACATGTCTGGTTTGTCCGGGAGCTGGTTCTCCATCCAGTGCACGAGGAAGTCAGGGAGAATTTGCGACTTGATTGCGTCGCGCTTTTTGTACGTGATGTCTCGTGGGGAGAGTTCTATTCCCCAAAGCGCGACTCGTCCCCTGGGGTCGGGGTTATTGAGGATATGCCCCAATGGGGCGTCGTTGACCACCACAATTGGGTGTTCCTGAAAGTAACGGCACAGTCGTCGGGTGGTCATGAACACATCGTACGCCATCTTATGGTAGTGCGGGTACCGCTGTTTTGTTGGCATGAGGACTTCGCTGAGGTAGTATACTGGGCGTTGTACTTCGTGGACCTTGTTTTCCTCAGCTCGCTCGACGACGAGCACTGTGCTGACCACCTAGTTGGTGGCGGAGATATACAGCAACAGTGGTTCCCATTCTCGTGGGGTCACCAGCACTGGCGAAGTGGATAGCAGGCGCTTGAGGTCTTTGAATGCTTCTTGCGCTTCATTGGTCCACTCGAATTTTCAGCTTTGCAGAGGAGCTGGTAGAAGGGCAGCGCCTTTTCACCCATCCGACTGATGAATCGACTGAGGGCCGCGATTCACCCAGCCAGCTGCTGAACGCCCCTTATGTTTTTTGGCTTCTCCATGGCCAGTATGGCTTTTATCTTCTTCGGGTTTTCCTCAATTCCCCTCACGGAAATGAGATACCCGAGTAGCTGCCCAGATGGTACACCGAAGGCGCATTTGTCCGGATTGAGCTTGATCTGGTAGCGGTCGAGGTTGGCGAAGGTTTCGCGCAAATCATCGATTAGGGAGGCTTCCTCCTTGGTCTTGATTACTATGTCGTCGACATAGACTTGAATGTTGCGACCAAGTTGTTCCTTGAGGCAAGCCTGCATGCACCGCTGGTAGGTGGCTCCCGCGTTCTTTAGCCCGAAGGGCATTGTGTTGTAGCAGAACACGCCAAAGGGCATTGTAAACGCTGTTTTCTCTTGATCTTCCTCCTTCATTCAAATCTGATTATAGCCTGAGTAGGTGTCGAGGAAGCAGAGGCGCCCGCATCCCGCGGTGGAGTCGATGATCTGGTCGATGCATGGCAACGGGAAGTGATCCTTTGGGAAGTGCTTGTTCAAAGAGGTGAAGTCCACGCACATCCGCAGGATATCTGTGTCCTTCTTTGGTACCAGTACCGTGTTGGCGAGCCAAGTGCTTTCCTTGATCTCGCGTATACACTTGGCTTCAAGGAGTCTGTTGATCTCCATTCCAACTACCTGCGCTCGTGGCTCAGACAATCGCCGAATTGTTTGCTTGACTAGCCTTGCGTCGGGGTTGACGTTGAGTGCGTGCTCGGCGAATTCCCTAGGAACTCCTGGCATGTCCGTAGGACACCAAGCGAAAATTTCCTAGTGCTCACGGAGGAATTCGATGAGAGCGAGTTCCTATGCGGGACTCAAGTTGTTGGCGATGAGAGCCGTCTTGGCGGGATCCGATGGGTGGACCTGTACCTTCTTTGTGTGCACCGATGAGTCGAAGGAGAGATCGGGTGAGCTTGGGCGGCTCAGCAGAGGCAGACTGTTGTCTGTTGACTCCTTTAGTCTCGCGAGTTCCTCCTGAATGCCGAAGGACTGGGAAATTCCATTGAATTCCCTGTCGCAACTGTCAGATCTCTCGAAGCTCCCGTTGATCGTGATGACGCCATTGGGACCTGGCATTTTCATCTGCAGGTAGACGTAGTGGGGTACTGCCATGAACCTGGCGAACGCGACGCGCCTGAGGATGCAGTGGTACTGTGAGGGCCAGTCGACGACCTCAATGTCGATGTGCTCGTGCCAGAAGTTCTTTGGCGTGCCGAAGATGACGTTGAGGTTGATTTTGCCCAGGGGGTATACGCCTTTCCCTGGGACGATGTCGTGGAACGTTGTGTCCGAGGCCTCCAGGCAGGTTAGAGGGATTCTCATTGCTCGCTAGGTACTCGCGAATATAAGGTTGATGCCGCTCCCACCGTCCATGAAGACGTGGCTCATGTCGAAACCTCCGATTTGCGCCTCGAGTACGAGGGGGCAATGGCCTGGACGGGGTACCTGAGGCGGATGGTCGCGTTTGTCGAAGGTGATGCAGGACTCGCTTCCACTGAGGTACTCAATGGTAGATGGTGGCGAGTGTGTGGCCAAGTTGACTTGGCGAGTGATGGCCTTCTGCACCCTATTGGAGGGGCGTCCCTTTTGGATCATCATGGTGCCCATGGCTCGTGGGTACGGTTCGCCTCCATGGTGCTGGTCCGGTGCAGCTGCATTCGGGGGTGGCCCAGGTAGTGGTGGCGGTGCGCCATGTGCCACGGCGCCTGGAGCAGCTCCGTAGCGTCTTTCGACTGCATTGCGGTTCATCGAACCAATCCCTCATGTAGCTTGAGGAACTCGCGGGAATCCTTGAGGAGGTGGCTGGACTTCTTCTTGCCATCATGCTTGTCGATGTAGAAGTGTACCGTGCATGGCCCGGACAGTTTGTCCTCAATGGAGCTCGCGGGTGCCTCATCTTGCGTGGTTTTCCTAGAGTCGCGGTATCTGCCGCTACGGTATCTGCTGTTGCGGTTATCGTCGCGTCTGTCAGCATAGCCAACCGCGACCATGTTGACGTCGTCGCGGTCATCGTAGAGGCGCATGCGACGCTTGCCTCAGCGATCGCGTCTACGCTCGAGTTCCGCCTGCTTGTCAGAGTGAACGCGATTCTTCACCGAATCTTCTCCATCGGCCCACCGATTTGCGATCTCCATCAGGTGGTCAATCGTCTGGGGTTTTGAGCGGCCCAGCTCCTCCCTCAGTTCTAGGCAGCGGACGCCGCCGTTGAATGCATCAATCGCGCGATCCTCCGAGATGTTCTTTGCGGAGTTCTTGATGATGGACCACCTTTGGATGTAGGAGCGCAACGATTCGCCAGATCTTTGCTGGCAACATCTCAGCTCTTCGATTGATGCGGGCCGCTTGTATGTTCCCTTAAAATTGCGCACGAAGCTGTAAACCAGCTCATCCCAACTGCGAATAGATCTGCGTAGAAGGTTGTTGAGCCATGCTCGGGCGGCGCCCTGCAGCTGTAGCTGCAAGCATTACATGGCCGTGCTTCGACTACCTCCGTGGAGCCTAACGGAGGAGATGTGGTCCTCCAGCCAGATCTTTGGGTCTTGTAGGCCATCAAACTTCGGGTTCTCCGACAGGAGTTTAAACCCTTTGGGCATTCGCTTCTGCCTGATGGATCTGCTGAAGCATCTGGCGCGGCAGAGCTCCACATCTTCTTCTTCCGTGTCAGTCGACCAAGCACATCATGCCCTTGATTTGTCGATCTTGCGCTGCGTGAGGTCGTCGCGCACATCATAGTCACGGTCGTGTCGCCGTGAGCGGCGGCATCGAGACAGGTCATGACTGTCGTCGCTGGACGAGGGTGAGGAGTAGCGCTTTGCTAGCGCTTTGCCCTTCTTCGGGTCTGGTGTTGGCTCCTTGTCAAGGGCGGCCTCGATTAATCCCAAGCCCGCAATCGTAGATCGGTGCATGGCGGCTCGGGGATCTCCAGCTGGTGGCTGGTTATTAAGGAGATACATGGTGGCCGCTGTCACCGCAGCCTGTGGCGTCTTGGGGACCACGTTGCCCCGTGTGTCGACTATCATAGAGCTGAAGTCGAGGACCTTTGCAGCTTCTATGCATTCTTGCTCGGTGAGATGGGCCATCCGAGATTGCCTCTTCTTGGCGAGGTACTCGTTGCCCCTTGAAGAGGATCCTCCATGGGAGGAGAGCCCAGCGCGACGAACGCTCGATTCGTCTGCTGCCTTTTTACGCGCTTCGAGTTGCGTGATTGTTTGTAGTTGGAGCTTGAATTCTTCCTTCAGGAGCCAATGATAGCCCATCAGTAGTTCTTGCGGGGATCCGAAGGGTAGAGGAGCGCCTCGTAGGCCTCGCAGCAGTGAGCCCATTCTTGCTCGTTGAGCCTGATCACGACGCGTTCGCCGGTTTGCTCATTTATTATCGTTGGAGGTTCGACTGCTCCTCCATTATCGATGGGGGTGTGATTGCCACCGTTGCCGCTGTTGCCGCCATTGCCACCGTTGCCAGTGTTGGGCGGGTCGGTTCTGTTACCGCGATTGCCACTGTTGCCGGCGTTGGGCAGGTTGGTCTCGTTACCGCGATTGCCACCATTGTCGCGATTGGCAAAGGTATCGCCTGCGTTGATGACGGCACACATGAAGTGATTGGGGAAGCTGCTGCTTCCGAAACTCTCAGATCCGGAACCATAGGTTCCATCTTCAGTGGCCAGATCGCTCAGATCGGAGTCGCGACTGCTGTCGCTGACCGTGTTCTCGACGGTTGTCAGGGTGTGCAGCTCACTGAGGGTGCTGATCGATGGAGGAAACCATGATGCTGGGGCAATCGATGGTGCCGTCGGCTGATCAGGTATGCGAAGCGTGCCCATCTGACCGACTTGGAAGCGCAAGCTCCCTATCGCCAGGCTGATTCTGTCGCCTGCGGACTCAAAGGCCGGGCGAGTGTCCGGCGTGTGGACGGTGAAGTCGAACGCGCCGAAGAGCTGGCAGATCTCCGCTGTTGCGGAGTTGTAGATCGCAGTTGATGGGGCCGAAGAAGTTGCAACGTCAGCACTCCCACTTCCCACAGACGGCGCCAATTGATGAGGGTTTAACTCATCAATGCCCATTGTTATGGACTTGGGTTTTGTAGAAGGAGGGAGCGCTGGAGACATCTATCGGCTAGCAAACAAGCACACATGGGGCAAAGATTTACCTAGGATCAGGCCTCGTGGAATTATCGAAGGGACCGAAGGTTACAATGGTGCCCAGATGCAATCTGGCGAGGGTTGTGGAAACTAGGGTTGCATGTGTCCTCCTCGCCGCCCCCTCCTAGCCCTTATATAGGTAGGCTAGGTCTCGAGTAGCAGGTCAAGTTGGTTATAAGTTAGGGTTTTCCCCTTCAAACTTTCTATCTTTAGCTTCTTCTTGTTCCTCAAGCAATCGAGAGTCCGTAGGTTAAACGAGTCCTTCATTTGTGCCTTGGCGACACCGTGGGCCTTTACATATTTAGACCATATATACCAAGCTCAAGTACCTGTAGGGTATACCCATGTCACTTTTGCTATTGTTTCTCCTCTAAACTTGTGTGATTTGGATACAACTAACACGGACTGACGCTGTTTTCAGCAAAATTACCTTGGTGTCTAGTTTTTGTGCAGAAAATCAACTATCAGGAAAAATCCCGGAAAATATGCCAAAAATCCTATTTCACCAGAAGACTCACGGAGCTAGAAGACGAGACGGAGGAGGGCCACGAGGGGCGCACACCACCTGGTCGCGCGGGCCAGGCCTGGCCACACCAGGGGGTGGGGTGGCTGCCTCGGCTACCCCCTCGGCCTCCCTCTTCGCATATAAGATGCCTCTTGACCTAAACACCAAGGGGGTTCGACGTTTTTCCAGAAAGAGTTCCGCTATGCCACCACCACCAGATTCCGCGAATCGGAACTAGAAACTCTGTTCTGGCACCCTATCGGGATGGGGAATTGGAGGAGATCATCGCCATCATCACCACCATCGCTTCTCCATCGACCATCCATGATTCCCCCATCTATGAGTGAGTAATCCCCCGTTTTAGGCTATGGGGATGGTAGGGATTGGATGAGATCATTCATGTAATGGCATCAGATTGTTAGGGCATGGTGCCTAGTATCTATTATTAGTGCTTTTCGACTTTGTTGTAAGTTTTTATGCTTAATGCTTGTCACTAGGGCCCGAGTGCCATTATTTTAGATCTGAACATGTTATTGATTCATGATGATAGTATTGTTTATGGTCTTACCTGCAAGTTCTATACACATGTTATTGTTCGGAACCAAAGGCCCCAAAGTGACAATAATTGGGATAACCGGAGGGGATGGCTTTGTTGTGAGGATCACATGTGTTCACGGAGTGTTAATGCTTTGCTCTAGTGCTCTATTAAAAGGAGCACCTTAATTGCCAGTAGTTCCCTTGAGGCCCCGCTGCAAACGGGCTGGCAGGACGAAAGATGTTGTGCAAGTTTTCATTGCGAGCACGTATGACTATATATGGAACACATGCCTATGTTTATTTAGTACTTGGATGCTTTATCTTATTTATCTGCAAATTCCCTATGTCTGGATTGCCATGTGAATTGTCTTGTCCATGCAACACCCGTCCATCCATCCCTATGCCTACCACGCTTTAATCCTACTGTTTACTGCAATTGTTACTACTGTCTTTAGTTTTACTACTGATATTGCTTTGTATTACAAAATTGTTGCTACTGATAAACGGCTAGGAGCAAGATTGTTTCCAGGTGCAGCTGAATTGACAACTCAGTTGTTAAGGATTATAAATATTCTTTGGCTCCCCTTTTGTCGAATCAATAAATTGGGTTTCACTTCCCTCGAAAATACTGCGATACACTCCCTATACTTGTGGGTCATCAAGACTATTTTCTGGCGCTGTTGCCGGGGATCATAGCTTTATTTATCAAGTTCACTTGGAATCACTATTGTTCGCTGCCATCCATCCATCATGGGTAAGTCTTGTGATGGCAAGGTCCCTATTTTACCATCCACTACAAGGAGAGGTACGGTTCTGAACACCTATATTGCTCTTGATTCACCATCTGTTATGAGTAAGCTCCTTACACCACAACATACACATGCTACACATATTGCTACTACTGCTGAATCTAAAACTTCTGATACTTATGATGCTGCTTCTACTGTGCTTGATAAAAGTGGTTCATTAGGTCCTTTCCGAGATGCTACGATTGCTAGAACTATAGCTGGAAATACTTAAACTCCTAATGAAGATACTACTACACTTGTCAGTTCACCTGAGTCTAGAGAGAGCTATGATATTGAAGACAGTTATACAGAGATGACTGATTAATTTATTAAAGCATGTCAAAACACTCATGATAAAAGTGCTATTAAGAGTCTTCTTGAGAAACATATGGTTAGACCTAAATTATCTCCTAATGCTAAGTTTGCTACATCTCCCATAAACATTAAATATAAGGAGTATGATTTCTCTCTTGATTTATCTTACATAACTATTGTTGAGAAAGAACCTTTTTGTGGGACAAAGAATGAAAGTGCTGTAGCACATATGACTGAGCTTTCTACCATGAGTGATTTATTTTATGATGATATTAAGATGCGCACCTACTTTGTTGCTAAAATTTTCCCTTTTTCACTGAAAAGAGAAGCTAAAACTTGGTTTAATAATTTACCTTCTGGATCTATTGATAGCCCTGATTGCTTGATTAGTACCTTCCTTCAGAAATATTTCCATCCTAGTGCTAGACATGCTATTTTGGAGGAACTTTTTGATTTTAAATAGGGAGAAAAAGAGATATTGCCTGAATCATGGGCAAGGTTTTGTGCTTTGATTCATGCATAGGCTGGATGTCCATTACCTAAAAATGAGCTTCTCTATATATATTATAATGGACTAACTGAAGAATCTAGGACATACCTGGATATTTGTGCTGATTGTGTTTTCAGGAATAGAACTCTTAAAGAAGTTGAGGAACTAATGGCTAAAATAAGAAAGAATTATGATGACTGGACTCCACCTGAGCCAACTACACATGAGTTAACTGTGCCTGAGCCAACACCAACACCAAAGAAAAGAGGAGTTATTGAACTAAATGATGAAGTGATGAAGGAAGCTAAGAAATGTCTTAAGGAGAAGGGAATTAAAGCTACAGATGTGAATAATTTACCTCCTATAGAAGAATTATGTAAGCCAGTCTCCCACTCATCCACTATTGAGGTACACTCTCTCCAACATTTTGATGAACGTGATATTCCTTACTCTAAACCTCCTGATTAATGCTTAGAAGAATTTGATGTTTTTATTGTTAAGCAAGATAATTTTAATAAAAGGGTGCAAAATCATTTAATGGAAAACTCTAGAGCTATTATTGAGTTAAAACATATTGTGGAAAGAACATCTAATGATATTAAAATGCTTGTTAAACATTTCCAAATTGTTCAAACTCAAATTGATCAGCTTATTAAAGTACCAAAAGACTTGCTAGCTAATGCTACTAAAGAAAAACATGCTTATGAAATTAGAACTAGAAGTGGTGCTGCCACCTAGGATCCTCTATATCCAGAGGGGCATCCTAAAAGAATTGAGCAGGATTCTCAACAAATTGAAAATAGTGGTACTTCTCCTAAGAAAAGGAAAAAGAAACATAAAACTATTGTAGAACCTTCTGAACCTGCTAAAGATCTAATTGTATATCTGTATGTGATGCTGAAACTGAAAGTGGTAATGAGGAAAATGATGCTCCTGATAAATAAAAAGTTGAAGAAGAACCTGAAAGGCACACTAAGAATACTAAATACACTAAAGAAGATTTTGTTGCTAAGAAACATGGTAGTGAAAGAGAGCCTTGGGTCCAAAAACCTATGCCTTTCCCTGATAAGAAACACAAGTCGAAGGAAGACAAACACTATAATAAGTTTTGTGAGTGGATGAAACCTATATTTTTGCAAATACCTTTGACTAATGCTATTAAATTGCCTCCTTATTCAAATTATATGAAGGATATTGTCTCTAATAAAAGGAATATCCCTAATGAAGAAATTTCTACTTTGCTTGCTAATTATTCTTTTAATGGTAAGGTTCCAAAGAAACTTGGAGACCCAGGGATTCCAACTATTCCATGCTCAATTAAAAATAGGTATGTTAGAACTGCTTTGTGTGATTTGGGAGCAGGAGTTAGTGTTATGCCTTTTTCTCTCTATAAGAGACTTCAATTGGAAAAACTAATACCAACTGATATATCTTCGCAAATGGCTGATAAATCTACTACTATTCATGTTGGTATATGTGAGGATGTACCTGTTCAAGTTGCTCATAATTGCTCGATATTAACTGACTTTGTTGTGCTTGAAATGCCTGAAGATGACAATATGTCTATTATTCTTGGGAGACCTTTTCTTAATACTATAGGAGCTATTATTAATTGTAATCAAGGAAAGGTGACTTTTAATGTTAATGAGAAGGAGAATATTGTCTATTTACCCAAGAAGATTGATAGGACTTATGGTTTAAATTCAATTGAACATGTTGAGGGCATCCAAGTTGGAGAAATATATCGTCCCATACCACGAGAAAAATATGAAACTATTATGATTGGGACCATTGCTATCAAGGTTGAGGTAACATAATCACTAGTGGAATAAAAAGTTGTGTTTCATATAAAATTGTTTTGGTAACAAGACCTGATCAACCTTGTTAACAAAGGGAGTTTAATGAACAAAACAATGTTTTCACCATGATTATCGCCACTTACTTTTATTTTATCCATTTTAGTTCTTGCCTTCACTTAGTTTACTTTTCTATTGCTAGTTGCTTGCTTATTAGAGTGTCTTAGAACTTCTGAAGTTTTAGTTTTGTTTTGCTTTTGCATCTTTCCGAAAAAATCTTTCTGTCAGAAAATCATTCATCATTACCTGAAAATTGCTCAAAAATAAAGTGTCTCGAAAAATTCGAGAAAAATCATATTAAATTTTTACGTGAAAAAAGGGGCAGAGAAGTGCTTGTAGAGTACCAGGGGGCCCACCAGGCAGGCACACCACCTGGTGGCGTGGCCACCCCAGGGACGCACCTGGCCATGGTGCGGGCTACCCCTGGCCCTCCACTCACTCTCTCACTTGCCACTACTCTCTCTCCCGAGAAAATATCAGTTCATAGCTCGAAATCGCTTTCTTGCTGTTCTAGTCCATGATTTTTCGATCTCCTTGCTCAGCCCATCTTTGCTGCTGAAATTTGGAGTGTTTGTTCTCTGGTATGTGACTCCTCCGCTTGTCCAAGTAGATTTGTGTTTAGTGAATTATATCCTGAGTATTTTGCTGCTGTAGGTGACATGTTTTGTGAGTTTTTAAGCTTGTTCAATGCTTAGAGATATTGTTTTGATGCATGTTTAGGCTTCTTACAAGTCCCTATGAGTAGTTCCCTTCATTATGTAATCACTTTGGAATCACTTGTTTAATGGATGTTTAAATTTCAGAATATCAAAAATGAACAACCACACTTTTGCTGAAATATTTGAAATGGACACACCTAGGAGGGCAAGGCCTTCAAGATCAGCCTCTCAGTTTAGGCCATCATATAATGAAGATCTTATTGCACCATGCTTTGGCATTGAAGGAGATGAGGGAGATGCTCACCCATCTACCTTCCCTTGTTTTACCTTTTTGCAAGCTGCAGGGATCCTCAATGATTTCTTACTACTGGTTCAGAGGTTTGGTTTGACCACCTACATGGAAGATGAGAGTGAGAAATATGCCGCGCTCACCAAAACTTTCGTTGAGAGTTTCATTTTCACTAACACCCCTTATCACTCAACTGTTTCATTCACAAATTTATAATCTGCCTATTACCATGCCAATGGAAAGATTTTGCAGCATTATAGGCATAGGCATGACTGGGACAGGGAAGAAGATCCAAGGTTGACCCGCTGATTTTCTGGAGCTTTACCAAAGTGTGACAAATGATGATGATCGCGCAGCCTAGCGCGGGAAGATAAGGAACATTCAACTTCCATCTCTCAGATATTTTGATTATTATCTTGCCACTAGCATTATTGGTAGGGAGAACACTAGTAATATTTCTAATTATCATTTATCCTTCCTTGCTGCTGCACTTAATAATGATACCAAGTATAATCTTGGTTCTCTCATTGCTCGCCGCCTAGCCGCTAGAGGACCTATTTATGCATTATTGCCTCACGCATGGTTGCTGCTCTAGAACTTTCTATGGATCCTAATGATACTGCGTTGACACCACAAAGTCTTGATCTTGCTGCTATGAAAACGCATCACTTTCTCACTAATCACTCTAGCACGGAGAGTTTAGTCTATAGGATGTTGTTTACTGACAAAGACAAGAGGGAAATTCCTTTGCCACAGTCCACTTTGTTCAGTATTTATAGGAGGCCATGGTCGCGTTCCAAGGAGGAGGTGGACGAGAAGCTCCGCTTGCTTGGTTTCCATGGGCAGCACCAAGGGGATGTGCCATCTTACGACTATTCTACGCACTACGCTGTGGTGTCCTTGAGCTCGTATCAGGACGAGGGCACCTCCTCGCCGTACTATGGAGGCTCTCCATCTTTGCCAACTTGGGATTGATACTCACTTAGGCCAAAAGCCTAAGCTTGGGGGAGGTACACCGACATCACACTCATCTACATATCATGTTCAGTCGGTACTTTGTATATCCATGTTTCGTTAGTTCTTGCTTTATTTCTGCCTTCCAAAACAGATAAAGACCAAAAATGTTTTCGTTGTTTCTCTTTTGTTTGCTTCTTTGTATTTTTAGCTTTGGTTTGCTTCTTCCTTTTTTCTTTGTTTGGACTATTCGAAAAACCCAAAAAGATTTTGCTTTGCTTGTTCCTCCTTTTTGCTCTTGCCTTTAAAAATCAAAAGCGCTAAAAATATTTTCTGTTCTTCTTTGGTTTTGTGAAGTTCGTTGCAGGGTTCAGCAGTCCTCAGTGGAATTGGGTTTCATGTTATTATTCAAGCTACACAAGTGAAGGGCAATAATGAAGATTAATAACAACTTGAGGTGTGTGATACATTGCAAATGTATCTATAATTTTTGATGTTCCATGCTTGGTTTTATCTACTTTCTTATGTTTTGTCCACACTTTGGAGTACTTTTCATAGACTTTCTTGGACTAACCTATTAAAAAGATGCCACAGTGCCAGCTGCCTGTTTTCTGCTGTTTATGGTTCCAGGAAGTCAGAAAATGAATATTCTCGGAATTGGACGGGACAAAAGCCAAAGTTGATATTTTACCGGAAGACTCACAGAGCCAGAAGACGAGACGGAGAGGGGCCATAGGGTGGCCACACCACCCCTAGGCGCGGGTCCACCTAGGACGTGCCAGGGCATGGTGTGGGACCCCTGGCCGGCCACTGACCTTGCCTTTTTTGCCTATATATCTCCCCCGATGCAAAAACCCTAAAGAGTCAATCAGAAATCCACGAAAAGTTCCGCAATGCCGCCGCCACCGAAGGGGAGATTCGGGGGACAGAAAGTCTCTGTTCTGGCACCCTGCCAGGACGGGGAAGTGCCCCTGGAGCCATCTCCATCGATCTCCACCACCATCTCCATCGCCGTTGCTGATTCCCATGATGATGAGGGAGTAGTTCTCTCTCGAGGCTAAGGGTTCTACCGGTAGCTATGGTTTCATCTCTCTCTCTATGCATGATCATATTGTGATCATGAGCTTGTAATCAAGTAGATCTACCTTGCTACTCAAGTGCTTTAATAGATCTCTTCTCTCCCCATGTGTGTGAAGTTTACAGTGTGCCTACCATGGTGGCACTTAGGCTAGAGATTACAAATATTAGTTATGAGTTATATTTGGAGTTGGATGTCTTTATGAAATTGTGGTGATTGTTGGAACCATCTAGTGCTCAAGGTGACAGTGTGGGGTTTTGTAGATGGGAAAGGGTTACTTTGAGGTGTGTTGTTATAGCCCTACCATCGATTAGAGTGTCCAACCGGACAGTAGTTAAGAGTAGTATCATAAAGAAGAATATATTTATATGAGAGTGTTCACTAGTGAAACTATGATCCCTAGGCCTTGTTTCTAAGAATTGAAACACCATTTGCAACTAGATCTATTACATGTTTGCTTGCTTCCATCTTTATTTCAGTTTGCCTTTAGTCTCTTCCATGCCATCAAGCTATTTTCTCGTACCGTTGACTTATATCCATACCACTTGTATTTCACTATCTCTTCGTCGAACTAGTGCACCTATACACCTGAAAAGTGTATTGGGTGTGTTGGGGACACAAGAGACTTCTTGTATCTTGATTGCAGGGTTGCTTGCGAGGGAATACCTTTGACCACTTCCTCCCTGAGTTCGATAAACCTTGGGTGATCCACTTAAGGGAAAACTTGTTGTTGTTCGACAAACCTCTTCACTTGGAGGCCCAACAACTGTCTACAAGAATAGAAGTGCGTAGACATCAAGCTATTTTCCTGCGCCGTTGCCGGGGAGGTAAGGTAAAAGGTATTCACACCGGAGGATTAAAGAAGAACAACCTCCCACGGCAAACGCCTATTTTCTGGCGCCGTTGCCGGGGAGGTAAGGTGAAAGGTACTCACATCCTCCGGTGTGAGTGCTCGAAGTTATTTCCTTTAGATTCTGCAATTTTGTCTTTTTGTTTCTTCTTTTCACTAGTTAGGCTTAATGGAAAACAACAACAAAATTAGAGAGCTTTATAGTATTTATCTTGAGTTAGGACATGAAGTGTTTGAAGAGAAAATTAAAAAACCTATGGAACTTTATTTGCATGATAATAGCAATGTTATTAGTATGAATTCTTTGAACACCATTATTGCTAATGCTATGGAAAAGTCTAAGCTTGGGGAAGCTAGTTTTTATGAAAATGATCTTTTTAGTTCCCAGCTTTGGAAGATAGCTATTCTATTTCTTATGATGATACCAAACCTCCAATATATGATGATTACAATGATGAGTATGACATTTTTAGTCCACCTACTATTGAGGAGAAAATTAATTATGATTACAATATGCCTCCTATATTTGATGATTATGGTGATGAGAATAATAATGACAGCTATTTTGTTGAATTAGCTCCCACTACAATTAATAAGAATGACTATGCTTATGTGGATAGTAATAATTATTATATGCATGTGGCTCATGATAAGAATGATTTATGTGATAGTTATATTGTTAATTTTATTCATGATGCTACTGAAAGTTATTATGAGAGAGGGAAACATGGTTTTATGTATCTCAACAATATTAAGTTTCCCCTCTTTATGTTGAAATTTTTGAAGTTGCACTTGTTTTGCTTTCCTATGCTTGTTGCTTTGTGCTTTCATGACTTGTTTCTTTACAAGATTCCTATGCATAGAAAGTGGGTTAGACTTAAATGTGCTTTACATTTGCTTCTTGATACTCTCTTTTACTTCAATTCATATTTCTTATGTGAGCATCTTCTCAAACTATCATGCCTAACTTAACTTGGAAGTTATTACTTCTGTAATAACTGCTCCTTATCCTTTTTATTTTCTTTTTGTGCCAAAAGTAACCTCTAATGAGAGAGAAGTAATAATTGGGAAAGTTGCTGTCCCGAAACAGATTTCTGTGCTTCACCGTAAAGATTCTTGTAAAATATCTGTACGTCCTTTTGAGGCGTGAATTTGTGTGCTTTTGCTTCAGGTTGTTATCTAACTTTTGTTAGTTCAACACTTTTTCATTTGAGCAACAGAAGGTCCTCGAATAAATTCGTCTTTACCCGCTGGTCTGTTTTGACAGATTTCTGCCATTTTCTGCAGTTGCTTCTTGTTGGTTCCTTTTTGAGTTCTTTTGGGGAATTGAGATTTTTGAGGGAAGTGCTACAGTATCTAGTGTTCTAATGGAAGTTTATTTGGTGTTAGAACTGAACCTAAAGACTTATTTATCTTGAGTGCACTAATGTTGCTAATAAAGATTGTGTGAAGTTTTGTATGAAGGAAAATTTTCAGGTGTATGGAAGGAATGAGTAATGAGATGAAGGATGGACTAAAGCTCAAGCTTGGGGATGCCACGCGTGTCACCCCAAGAAATATCCAAGAAGTACAAGCGTCAAAGCTTGGGGATGCCGAAGGCATCCCCTTCTTCATCAATAAAAATCCCAGGTTTCTTCCAAACGCTTCATTTTTATTGTTTCATGCACAGTTGTGTTGTTCTTGGAGTGTCTTCTTTTTCGTTTTAGTTTTGTTTTTTTGGTTTGCTTTTGTTTGCTTAGTTTTCTGAATAAATTGGTTGGACCCCCTCTTTCATACATTGGTTTTCAAATAGTTTGGTTTTGTTTGGAAAAGAGTAGGAAAGTTCATGCTTAAGTGGTAAAGAGAGCTTGTTTTTGACTGTGGCCTATGTTTTGTCATGCCATGCTTGATATTGTTTTGGTTTTATGCTTAGTATTCGTTGATGTATCATGACTTGTTATAAACAATTGAGATTACTTAATGTGCCTTGGATGAATCATGCGTTGTTTTAGCATATTAAAGCATAGTATAGTGGTATTCTCCTTTGATACTTTATTTGGGTTAACTTGGCGCATGCTCACACCATGTTATGACTATCCAAAGTCATCATAATCCTTTATGATCCTTTAGTTTTCAACTTGTAGTATCACTTTATACTTTGATCAATGATGTTTTGTCGCTCTGCATGATTATGGCCATTATTGCTCTCTTAGTTTGTCGCTCCCAGTTTTTTGCTAGCCTCCGCAATCAATTATGAGTTCCACTCATGCATCCAACTCCCTAAACCAAGTTATTCCAAATATTCCACTATACCTACCTATTAGCATATGCTATTCCAAGTATATTCATGTTTTTATCTACCTTCCAAATTAAACTTGTTATGTGAAAATTAGTGATTAAAGCTCCCACGAACTTGATGGCACACTTTACTTTCTTGCACTTAATAAAATTGAACCATTGTGTCCATGTTTGTTGCGTATATGCTTGCACTTTATAAGTTTAAATTAGCAGAACCATGTATCATGGGGAACGCTTTCAACATTGCACTTGTACTTTGTACCCCGTTGATATCATGTTCTTTTGCTTATGGATCCCGGTGGTGTGAAATAAAAGTGGAACTTGTACGATCATGGAGTTTGTATGTGTGTTAGAGAAACGCCTCGGCCGCTAGCCTAAGCCATGCCTAATCATGGTGGAAACTTGGAGCATCACCATAATGAGCAATCTATGAAGCATCCTCAAAAAAACTTATGCAAATAGCAAATAAAAAGATCGCTGAGATGCTCATTATCTGCTTGCCTTGTCATTTTGATTATGGGATAACTCCTGTATCATGTTCAAGGGGTACCCCGTTGGTGGTTCTTTATGATACACATGTACTTAGAATGACAAGAGCTTACTCGTGACTAAAGTTGAGTAGCATGAGGTTCGGTCTTCGTAAGTAAGGGGCATGAGATTTCGGTTTATAACTTGTCAAGCATATTCTCTTAGTTGTATCACTTTAACCTTAATCACCTTAAATATGCTTATGATAGGGGTAATGAGAGCTGAAAGCTAGTAAGTACCATAATTTTTGGAAGCTCTTTATGAAACTTGAATCTCTACTTCCTTCTATGAAGGCCTTTCTGCCACTTTTATATTGAGTCTCCACCTTCTATCTTTATGCACTTACTTTGAGAGCATAGTGGCCATTCTTAGTTCTATGTGCATTGTCCCAAGACTTGTTTATCGATGCATAGCTTTGATATTGCTTGTTTTAAACTATTTGTATCTAGTCACTCTTATGAACTTTGAAGGTGTCCTATGCATTTATGTTTTGCTACTCCATGAGTGACAAGCTGAATGCCACTATGCTATGTTTTCTTTATGTGAAACAAACAAATGTCTTGCAAAGCATTGTTATTCATGAATCTTTTGTTTATGCCTTTTCATGTTACAACATAGTTGCTATGTCTTATTGTTAGAACTTTGTCTTTCATGCTATGTTGAAGTACTATGATCCCAACTATCAATATTTACAAATACTTTGATCAAGTTTATGATAGTGCATGTCACCTAAAAAATTAATCTTTATTTTTATCACTTACCTACTCGAGGACGAGCAGGAGTTAAGCTTGGGGATGTTGATACATTACAAATGTATCTATAATTTTTGATGTTCCATGCTTGGTTTTATCTACTTTCCTATGTTTTGTTCCAACTTTGGAGTACTTTTCATATGATTTCTTGGACTAACCTATTAACAAGATGCCACAGTGCCAGCTGCCTATTTCCTGCTATTTATAGTTCCAGGAAGTCAGAAAATGAATATTCTCGGAATTGGACGAGACAAAAGCCAAAGTTGGTATTTTACCAGAAGACTCACGGAGCCAGAATACGAGATGGAGAAGGGCCACAGGGTGGCCACACGACCCCTAGGCGCGGGTCCACCTAGGCCGCACCAGGGAATGGTGTGGGCCCCCTGGCCGGCCACCAACCTTGCCTCTTTCGCCTATATATCTCCCCCGATGCAGAAACCCTAAAGAGTCAATCAGAAATCCACGAAAAGTTCTGCAGTGCCGCCACCGAAGGGGAGATTCGGGGGACAGAAAGTCTCTGTTCCGGCACCCTGCCGGGACGGGGAAGTGCCCCCGGAGCCATCTCCATCGATCTCCACCACCATCTCCATCACCGTTGCTGATTCCCATGATGATGAGGGAGTAGTTCTCTCTCGAGGCTAAGGGTTCTATCGGTAGCTATGTGTTCATCTCTCTCTCTCTCTATGCATGATCATATTGTGATCATGAGCTTGTAATCAAGTAGATCTACCTTGCTACTCAAGTGCTTTAATAGATCTCTGCTCTCCCCATGTGTGTGAAGTTGACAGTGTGCACACCATGGTGGCACTTAGGCTAGAGATTACAAATACTTGTTATGAGTTATATTTGGAGTTGGATGTCTTTATGAATTTGTGGTGTTTGTTGGAACCATCTAGTGCTCAAAGGTGACAGTGTGGGGTTTTCTAGATGGGAAAGGCTTACTTTGAGGTGTGCTATTATAGCCCTACCATCGATTAGAGTGTCCAACCGGACAGTAGTTAAGAGTAGTATCATAAAGAAGAATATATTTATATGAGAGTGTTCACTAGTGAAAGTATGATCCCTAGGCCTTGTTTCTAAGCATTGAAACACTGTTTGCAACTAGATCTATTACATGTTTGCTTGCTTCCATCTTTATTTCAGTTTGCCATTAGTCTCTTCCACGCCATCAAGCTATTTTCTCGTACTGTTGTCTTATATCTATACCACTTGTATTTCACTCTCTCTTCGCCGAACTAGTGCACCTATACACCTGACAAGTGTATTGGGTGTGTTGGGGACACAAGAGACTTCTTGTATCCTGATTGCAAGGTTGCTTGAGAGGGAATACCTTTGACCACTTCCTCTCTGAGTTCGATAAACCTTGGGTGATCCACTTAAGGGAAAACTTGCTGCTATTCTACAAACCTCTGCACTTGGAGGCCCAACAACTATCTACAAGAATAGAAGTGCGTAGACATCAGTGTGGTAAGAGGCTGGTAACGAACTCTATTTGTTTTCATTTTTGTACATATACTCATCATTGTGGGCATGCTTAGTATGTTCATGTAAGGTGTATGTTATTCATGGATCCTTAGTAGTTCTTGCTTTCTTATGATTAGCTCCATCTTACTAATGGTTTATAGCATGTCGTATGAATGTTCGCTTGCATTGTTCTATTCATAACTTGGTATGACACTATGGTATCCTCCTCTGAATGTTTCACATGAATTGACTTGGCACATGCTCAGGCATGCATATGACTGAAACAATAATCAGTTAAGCCTCGAGGAATTATTTTGCCTCAGGGGTCTTGAATCACTTCCATGCCATGATTAGTCCTGGTTTGTTGCAAGCATGATTATGACATTTATTGCTCTCTCGTTTGTCACTCCCTTACTATTGCTAGCCTTCACTTGCACTGAGTATGAGCTCTACTTGTGTTTCCAACTCCCCAAAACCAATATTGCCAAAAGTGTCCACCATACCTACCTATTAGCATCATTTGCTTTTTCGTATGCCTTGTTTTCTTCCGAATAAAATGTTTGCTTGTTATGAGAAACTTAGTTAGTAAAGCTCTCACGAACTTGATGGCACACCTTATTTTCTTGCACTTAATAAACCTGAACCATTGTGACTGTCCATGAAAGTTATATGCTTGCAAATTATAGGCTGGGGATTAGCAGAACCGTGCTGTCACGGGAAACGCTTTCCACACCTGTAAATATATACCCTTTGTTGATATCATGCTCTTTTGTTTACGGATGTCGTCAGTGTGAAATAAAAGGGGGCTTGTAAGTCCATGGAGTTATGTATGTGTGTTAGAGAAACGCCTGGGCGGCTAGTCTAATCCATGCGTAATCATGGTGGAAACCTATAGCGTAACCATAATGAGCAATCTATGAAGCATTCTTCTTATAAAAAATAGATAGAGATTGAGAAAAAAAAGAGATGAGAAAAGAGGAAAGAGAGAAAAAAGCACCATTTTCCCATGGGTAAATAAGAAGATTGCTGAGATGCTCACGGTCTGCTTGCCTTGTCATTTTGATATGGGGATTTTTCCGTATCATCGGTCAAGGGGTACCCCGTTGGCGGTTCTCTATGATACACATGTATTTACTATGACAAGAACTTACCGGTAACTAAAGTTGAGTAGCATGAGGAGCGGCCCTCGTACTCAAGGGACATGAGATTTCCAGTTTATGGCCTGTCAAGCATATAACTCGTATTGGACCTCACTTTCACTTTAACCATTTAAAGATGCTTATGATAGGGGCAATGAGAGCTCAAAGCTAACGAGTACCATACTTTTAGCATTTGGAAGCCTTTCAAACTTTTCAAAACTTTTTCATTTCCTTGTTGAGTCACCCCCTATTCTATGAGCACTTTCTTGAGAGCATAGTTGTCATTCTTAGTGTAATATGCTTGTCTCAAAATTTGGTTTAACTGTGTCATGACTTTGATGCTTGTATCTTTGATATCTTTACTTCTAGTCTTCACTTGAACTTCAGAGGTGCCTTGACATTTATATTTGCTCTACAATCACAGGTAAGCGAGATACCACTCTATCATACCTTTTTATGAGCATTGCAATGTTGCTTATGTTTGTGTTTCATGCTACTTACTATTTTTAAGTTAGAATCTCTTCATAGCTTGTAATGACTATTGAGTGACCTTATTTGCATACTCCTTATTATGAGTTGTCAAGTACTTTATCACATGTTGAGAATATATACATCATATGAAGCAAATGTGTTCGCGAAAGTTTCTTTTATCGCACTCAGTTTTCAACTGAATTGCTTGAGGACAAGCAATAAGCTAAGCTTGGGGGAGTTGATACGTCCAAAACGTATCTACTTTCCCGAACACTTTTGCTACTGTTTCTCCTCTAAAATTGTGTGATTCGGATACAACTAGCACGGACTGACGCTGTTTTTAGCAGAATTACCTTGGTGTCTAGTTCTTGTGCAGAAAATCAACTATCAGGAACAATCCCAGAAAATATGCCAAAAATCCTATTTCACTAGAAGACTCACGGAGCCAGAAGACGAGACTGAGGAGGGCCACGAGGGGCCCACACCACCTGGCCACGTGGGCCAGGCCTAGCCGCGCCAGGGGTGGTGTGGCCGCCTCGGCTACCCCCTCGGCCTCCCTCTTCGCCTATACGATGCCTCTTGACCTAAAAACCGAGGGGGTTCGATGTTTTTCCAGAAAGAGTTCCACTACGCCGCCAGCACCAGATTCAACAAATTAGAACCAGAAACTCCGTTCTGGCACCCTATCGGGACGGGGAATTGGAGGAGATCATCACCATCATCGCCACCATCACTTCTCTATCAACCATCCATGATTCCCCCATCTATGAGTGAGTAATCCCCCGCCGTAGGCTATGGGGATGGTAGGGATTAGATGAGATCGTTCATGTAATGGCATCAGATTGTTAGGGCGTGGTGCCTAGTATCTATTATTAGTGCTTTTTGACTTTGTTGCAACTTGTTATGCTTAATGCTTGTCACTAGGGCCCGAGTGCCATGATTTCAAACCTGGACTTGTTATTGATTCATGATGATGGTATTATTTAGCGTCTTACTTGCAAGTTGTATACACATGTTATTGTCCGGAACCAAAGGCCCTGAAGTGACAATAATCGGGATAACCAGAGGGGAAGGCTTTGATGTAAGGATCACATGTGTTCATGGAGTGTTAATACTTTGATCCGGTGCTCTATTAAAAGGAGCACCTTAATTGCCAGTAGTTCCCTTGAGGCCCCGCTGCAAATGCGCTGGTAGGACAAAAGATGTTGTGCAGGTTCTCATTGCGAGCAGGTATGACTATATATGGAACACATGCCTATGATTATTTAGTACTTGGATGCTTTATCTTATTTATCTGCAAATGCTCTATGTTTGGATTGCCATGTGAATTATCTTGTCCATGCAACGCCCGTCCATCCATCCCTATGCGTACCGCGCTTTAATCCTACCGTTTACTGCAATTGTTACTACTGTCTTTACTTTTACTACTGCTATTACTTTGCTATTGCTATTAGAAAACTATTCCTACTGATAAATTGTTGTGAGCAAGATTGTTTCTAGGTGCAGCTGAATTGAAAACTCAGTTGTTAAGGCTTATAAATATTCTTTGGCTCCCCTTGTGTCGAATCAATAAATTGGGTTTCACTTCCCTCAAAAATACTTCCATACACCCCCTATACTTGTGGGTCATCACTTCCTTTTACTGTTATGACCCTGTTGGGGGCTAGCATTTTTAGCACCAGATATGCGTAGTGAGGTACTGCCATGAACCTAGCGAAGGCTTGTTGTCCCAAGATTGTGTGGTACTGAGATGGCCAGTCCATGACTTCAAACTCTAGCTTTTCGCATCTGAAGTTATTCTTTGACCCGAAGACTACGTCGAGGTGGACTTTTCCCAATGGTATTTCGGCTTTTCCTGGAACTATCCCGTGGAAAGTTGTGTCTATAGATACTAGATTTGTCATGGACCAATTCATAGCCCGTAGAGTTTTCGCGTAAATCAGGTTGATGCTACTTCCTACATCCAAGAAAACCTTTCCCATGTCGAACCCGCCAATTTGTGCTTCTACTATTAGCGCTGACTGGCCTGGTCAAGGGACCCATAGTGGATGATCAACTCTGGTGAAGGTAATTCCTTGTTCTGACCAATGGAGATAGTCAGGTGTACGAGGTGGCTTTGTTACTGCCATGTTTACTTTCCTAGTGATCAACTTATGTGTTCTGTTGGAGGCCTGTCCTTCTGGATCATTGACATTGCTCCTTTTGACCCAGGATATTCGTTGTCTTGATGCGTTGTGTTTTGCGGTTGTCCTGCTGGTGGGTGCCCCTGTGGTGGCGGTGGTGCGTCGATAGCCAAAGCGCTAGGCTTGGTACTGTAGCCTCGGTTTGCTGCTTCGGTTGCACTTGCGTTGCATAGCTCTTGCATTTGTAAGAATGTCCGACAGTCCTTTAGGAGGTGATTTGATCGCCTTTTCCCTGTCGAGTCGACGTAGTAGTGCATATTGTAGGGTCCTTCCAACATTTGTCCTGCTGACATAGGTGGGTCTCGATTCGTCGGCTGGTATCGTTGTTGCAACTGGCCTCCACTGATGTTGTCCCTATTACCATGGTATCCTCTGTTGTAATCGTCGCTTCATCGATGTCCCCTCTAGAGAAACTGGTTGCAACATAACTTGGTATATTGTACCCATCATTGGTTCGTTGTCTTCGATCATTATTGCGCCTGTCCCTATCTGCTTCAGGGTGAACGGGCTCTTTTGTTGTGTACTGTGTGCTCTCCATCAACCCAATGATTGGCTATGTTCATCAGCTGCGAAATTGTCTTTGGCTTGGTTCGTCCTAGTTCTTTAATAAACTCCTGCCGATGAAGTCCATCAGGCGTTGATTGCTCTTTCATCAGATATGGCTTCAGCCGAATTTTTTATGATGTTCCGCCATTGGACGAAAGCCCGTATCGATTTCCTGGCTTTTGCTTGCAGGCCAAGGAGCAAGGAAACACCCCAAAGGTGTTACTAGCTGAGCTTTGGCAGGGCGCACTACCGGTGCTAGTAACAACGTGGAGACCTGCACAACACAACCACAGAACTTTGGCCCCAACTTGCGATGAGGTTGTCAATCTCACCGTGTTTTGCGAAAAACAAAGGATTAAATGTATCGAATGGAAAGAAGTAAAAGTTTGCAGAAATTAAACACAAAGCAGTAAACAGTTTGTAGATTGTATGCAAAGTAAAGGACCGGGATCCATAGTTCACTAGAGGTGGCTCTCCTTAGATAGATAACATGCTGGGTGAACAAATTACAGCGGGGCAATTGACAAACACCGAGGAAACAATACATGCATACACTAATCATCTTGACTCCTTTGAGACTTGATTGGCATTACAACACTATACAGAGACCGCCATCCAACTGCATCTATGACTAATAATCCACCTTCAGGTTATCATCCGAACCCCCTCCAGTATTAAGTTGCAATCAACATATTATTGCTTTACGAACTGCGTGTAAAGTAAACAATACGATTGTTGTATGAACAAACGATTGTTGTTTTCTCCCTAGTAGCAACAGCACATCTAGTACCTTAGAGATTTCTGTCACTTCCCCAGATTACCAGAGGCATGAACCCACTATCGATCAGAAATAGTAACTCTTGGAGTTGCTAGCATCTACTTGGCCAAGATAGCTACTAACAACGGAAAGCATGCAAGATCACAAATAACAAAGACATGATAGAATCAATAATCAGTCTGAAATAACATCTCAATATCCATCGGATCCCCGCAAACACAACATGCAGAATTACAAATAGATGATCTTGATCATGAACGGAGCTCACAAGATCTAGACATGAAAGCACAAAGGAGGAGAACCAGCCATCTAGCTACTACATGGATCCGTAGTCCAAGGATGAACTACTCACGCATCACACCGGAGGCTTGCATGGTGATGAAGAAGGCCTCCAGGGTGAATTTCCCTCTCCGGCAGGGTGCCGGGAAGAGCTTCAGATCCCTCCCGATCTAGGGATGGAGATGACGGCGGCTACAGACTCTTTCGTGGATTTATTGATCGGGTCCTTAGGGTTTACATCCCGAGGGCATCTTATAGTCGGAAGGGGAGGCCAAGGGGGTGCCAGGGGCCACCACACCACCCCCTGGCGCAGGCCGAGCCTAGCCGCACGGCCAGGTGGTGTGGCCGGCCTCTGGCCCTTCTCCGTCTCGTATTCTGGCACTTGATGACTTCCGGAAAAATAGGCACTTTGGCTTTTGTCCCGTCCAATTCCGAGAATATTCATTTTCTGACTTTGGTGGAACCAAAAACAGCAGAAAATAGGCAGCTGGCACTGTGGCTCTTGTTAATAGGTTAGTCCAAGAAATCATATGAAAAGTACTCCAAAGTTGGAACAAAACACAAGAAAGTGGATAAAACTAAGCAAGGAACATCAAAAACTATAGATACATTTGCAATGTATCAACATCCCCAAGCTTAACTCCTGCTCGTCCTCGAGTAGGTAAGTGATAAAAAGAAAGAATAATTTTTGAGGTGACATGCACTATCAAAGACTTGATCAAAGTATTTGTAAAACATTGAAAGCTGGGATCATAGTACTCCAATCATAACATGAAAGAGAAAGTTATGATAATAAGACAAAGAGACTATGATGCAACATGAAAAGGCACAAACAAAAGATTCATGAATAACAATGCTTTGCAAGACGTTTGTTCGTTTCTCATAAAGAAAACATAGCATAATAGTATTCAGCTTGTCCCTCAATAGAGTAGCAAATATAAATGCATAGGACACCTTCAAAGTTCATAAGAGTGACTAGATACAATAGTTTAAAACAAGCAATAACAAGTTATGCATCAATCCACTAGTCTTGGTACAATGCACATAGAACTAAGAATGGCCACTATGCTCTCAAAGTAGGTGCATAAAGATAGAAAGTGGAGACTCAATATAATGGTGGAAGAAAGGCCTTTGTAAAAGGAAGTAGGGATTCAAATCTCATAAAGAGCTTCCAAAAATTATGGCACTTATAGCTTTCAGCTCTCGTTGCCCCTATTATAAGCATCTTGAAGTGATTAAGGTTAAAGTGAACAAACTATGGTGTACATGCTTGACGAAGTATAAGTCAGAACTCTCATGTCCCTTGTATACGAGGGCCGCTCCTCATGCTACTCAAGTTTAGTCACCGGTAAGTTCTTTTCATCGTAAGTACATGTGTATCATATAGAACCGCCAACGGGGTACCCCTTGCCTGATGATACGGAAGAATCCCCATATCAAAATGACAAGGCAAGCAGACAACGAGCATCTCAGCAATCTTCTTATTTACCATGGGAATATGGTGCTTTTTTCTCTCTTTCCTCTTTTCATAGTGTCTTTTTTTCTCTTTTCTCTTTTTTTTCTCAATATAGGACTCTTTTTTTATAAGAAGAATGCTTCATAGACAGCTCATTATGGTTACGCTGCAGGTTTCCACCATGTTAGCATGGATTAGACCAGCGACCCAGGCGTTTCTCTAACACATATACATAACTCCATGGACTTACAAGCTCCCCTTTCATTTCACACCGATGACATCCATATACAAAAGAGCATGATATCAACTAGGTACAAGTACCAAGTGCAATGTTGAAAGCGTTCCCCATGAAAGCATGGTTCTGATAATTCCCAACAAATAAGTGCAAGCATATACAACATAGAAGACAAAATGGTTCAAGTTTATTAAGGGCAAGTAAAGTAAAGTGTGCCATCAAGTTCGTGAGAGCTTTAATCACTAGTTTTCTCATAACAAGTTTAATTTGGAAGGTAAACAAAAGCATGAATATACTTGGAATAGAATAAGCTAGTAGGTAGGTATGGTGGACTCTTTGGAATAACTTGGTTTAGGGAGTTGGATGCATGAGTGGAACTCATACTTGGTTGTGGAGGCTAGCAAAAGACTGGGAGCGACAAACTAAGAGAGCAATAGTGGCCATAATCATGCAGAGCGACAAAATATCATTGATCAAAGCATAAATTGATACTACAAGTTGAAAACTAAAGGATCATAAAGGCTATGGTGACTTGAGATAGTCATAACATGGTGTGAGCATGCGCCAAGTCAACCCAAATAAAGCATCAAAGGAGAATACCAGTATACTATGCTTTATATATGCTAAAACAACGCATGATTCATCCAAGGCACATTAAGCAATCTCAATTGTTTATAACAAGTCATGCTATAGCAAAGAATACTAAGCATAAAGCCAAAATAATATCAAGCATGGCATGACAAAGCATAGGCCACAATCAAAAACAAGCTCTTTTTACCACATAAGCATGAACTTTCCTACTCTTTTCCAAACCAAACCAAACTATTTGCAAACCAATGTATGAAAGAGGGGGTCCAACCAATTTATTCAGAAAACTAAGAAAACCAAGCAAACGAAAAACAAAAACGAAAACAAAAAGGAAGATGCTCGAAGAAAAACACAACTGTGCATGAAACAATAAAAATGAAGCGTTTGGAAGAAACCTCGGATTTTTATTGATGAAGAAGGGGATGCCTTGGACATCCCCAAGCTTTGACGCTTGTACTTCTTGGATATTTCTTGGGGTGACACGCGTGGCATCCCCAAGCTTGAGATTTAGTTCATCCTTCATCTCATTACTCATTCCTTCCATACACCTGAAATTTTTCCTTCATACAAAACTTCACACAATCTTTATTAGCAACATTAGTGCACTCAAGATAAAAGGTCTTAAGGTTCAGTTCTAACACCAAATAAACTTCCATTAGAACACTAGCTACTGTAGCACTTTCCTCAAAAAGCTCAATTCCCCAAAAGAACTCAAGAAGGAACCAACAAGAAGCAAATGCAGAAAATGGCAGAAATCTGTCAAAACAGACCAGCAGGTAAAGACGAATTTGTTCGAAGACCTTCTGTTGCTCAAATAAAAAAGTGTTGAACTAACGAAAGTTAGATAACAACCTGGGGCAGAAGCACAAAATTTCATGCCTGAGAGTTTACACGAATTTTTACGGTGAAGCACAGAAATCTGTTTCGGGATAGCAACTTTCCTAATCATTACTTCTCTCTCATTAGAGGTTACTCTTGGCACAAAAAGCAAATAAAAAGGATAAGGAGAGGTTATTACAGAAGTAATAACTTCCAAGACTCATCTAAAACTTTTGGGTTATCTCCCAATAAGTACTTTTCTTTAACACCTTTAAGTTAGGCATAAGAAGCAAGAATGAATCAAGTGTTCTCAGATGAAGAAGCATTAAGACCAAATTTCTTGCCCTTACCTCTCTTACTTTTACTCTTAACCTTGGGGAAAATATGATTGTTTGGTGGATAAGAAAGGTGCATGGTCCCCTTTCCCACATCTATTATTTCTCCAAGGAGTTCTAATAGGGACCTTCCAAGTGTAATTTGGCCTTTTCCTGCACATTCAATAACAAGATAATCAATAGAAATCTTTTTCCCAAGAATCTTTGTAAACACTCCTTCAGCTATTTCAAGAGGTAATATGGTAGTATTATTAGCAAGATATATTTCTTTTCCTCCTTCAGTGAGCCCCCAAGTATTCAGAGATTTATAAATATCTTTGGGCATAAGACAAAATTCAGACATGATATCACAGCGAGCTTGAAAAGTTTCAGTGTTCATCTCAATCTTTACTGTAGGGAGCCACTTTGATGGTTCAGAATTTATTGGAACATAATTGTGATGCTCCCTAAGCATATTATAGAAATTTTCTAAGCTAGTATTGCTAGTCTCAAGAGTGTTCAACCTAGCAAATATTTTTGCGAAAGAAATATCAGTTTGGCTAGGCATGTAGTAAGTGAGGATCAATTTCTTTATAGCATTAATAGCATCATCCTCATTACATTGGAGGAAATCTCCTCCCACAACAGCATCTAAAGCATATCTATAGCAAAAGGCAATCCCAAGGTAAAAACTGCTAAGGAACCAGCTTTAAGTCATTTTATGCTCAGTTTTTTCATGTAGATCGGAGATTCTAGACCAAGCTTCTTTAAAACTTTCCTCAATTCCTTGTTTAAAAGTGAAAATCATTTCGTCGGGTGACATGGTGACTGGAGCAAGGCTAGACATAATGAGATAGGAACTAATTTTTGTGTGTTTTCAAATAAGAAAGCAAAGTACTAAAACTAATTTTTGTGTGTTTTTGATAACAAAACAAGCAAACAAAGCAAAAAGAAACTAAGAAAAACAAAAACAACAAAGTGAAGAGATTGGTTATGGGGGACTCCCCTTGTGAAGATATCCTTGACTCCCCGGCAACGGCGCCAGAAAAATGTCTTTTGATGGCGTGTGGTTGACGTGGGAGCTTCTTCTACTTCTTCGATCCCCGGCAACGGCGCCAAAAAATGCTTGATGGCTCAATGCACGGCGCCCAGAAAAGTGCTGGTGCGTGGTTGATGTAGAGCTCGTTGGGAACCCCAAGAGGAAGGTATGATGAGCACAGCAACAAGTTTCCCTCAGTTATGAAACCAAGTTTAATCGAACCAGTAGGATCAAGGAAACACCCCAAAGGTGTTACTAGCTGAGCTTTGGCAGGGCGCACTACCGGTGCTAGTAGCAACGTGGAGACCTGCACAACACAACCACAGAACTTTGTCCCCAACTTGCGATGAGGTTGTCAATCGCACCATGTTTTGTGGAAAACAAAGGATTAAACGTATCGAATGGAAAGAAGTAAAAGTTTGTAGAAAGTAAATACAAAACAGTAAAAGATTGTAGACTGAATCTAAAGTAAAGGACCAGGATCCATAGTTCATTAGAGGTGGCTCTCCTTAGATAGATAACATGCTGGGTGAACAAATTACAGCGGGGCAATTGACAAACACCGAGAAAGCAATACATGCATATACTAATCATCTTGACTCCTTTGAGACTTGATTGGGCATTACAACATTATACATAGACCGCCATCCAACTGCATCTATGACTAATAATCCACCTTCAGGTTATCATCCGAACCCCCTCCAGTATTAAGTTGCAAGCAACAGATTATTGCTTTACAAACTGCGTGTAAAGTAAACAATACGATTGTTCTATGAACAAAGGATTGTTGTTTTCTCCCTAGTAGCAACATCACATCTAGTACCTTAGAGATTTCTGTCACTTCCCCAGATTATCAGAGGCATGAACCCACTATCGAGCATAAATACTAACTCTTGGAGTTGCTAGCATCTACTTGGCCAAGATAGCTACTAACAACGGAAAGCATGCAAGATCACAAATAACAAAGACATGATAGAATCAATAATCAATCTGAAATAGCATCTCAATATCCATCGGATCCCTGCAAACACAACATGTAGAATTACAAATAGATGATCTTGATCATGAACGGAGCTCACAAGATCTAGACATGAAAACACAAAGGAGGAGAACCAACCATCTAGCTAATACATGGATCCGTAGTCCAAGGATGAACTACTCACGCATCACACCGGAGGCTTGCATGGTGATGAAGAAGGTCTCCAGGGTGAATTCCCATCTCCAGCAGGGTGCCGGGAAGAGCTTCAGATCCCTCCCGATCTAGGGATGGAGATGACGGCGGCTACAGACTCTTTCGTGGATTTTTTGATCGGGTCCTTAGGGTTTACATCCCGAGGGAATCTTATAGTCGGAAGGGGAGGCCGAGGGGGTGCCAGGGGCCACCACACCACCCCCTAGCGCGGGCCTAGCCTGGCCGCGTGGCCAGGTGGTGTGGCCGGCCTCTGGCCCTTCTCCGTCTCGTATTATGGCACTTGATGACTTCTGTAAAAATAGGCATTTTTGCTTTTGTCCCGTCCAATTCCGAGAATATTCATTTTCTGACTTTGCTGGAACCAAAAACAGCAGAAAACAGGCAGCTAGCACTATGGCTCTTGTTAATAGGTTAGTCCAAGAAATCATATGAAAAGTACTCCAAAGTTGGAACAAAACACAAGAAAGTGGATAAAACTGAGCATGGAACATCAAAAATTATAGATACATTTGCAATGTATCAGTTGCCGCGTGGTCCCTTGATCTGCTTACACGAGAGATGCTCCTACCATGCCGAGATTCATCAGGGCTGAGCAGCAGAGGGCCGCGTGAGGATCGTTGGGTGCGGGCCGAGTTGTGATTAGATACGTTTGTGCGGACACAATAGCTGCCTAGGCTGTTTTTGCCTTGATGTTTCCAGCCTGGTCTATTGACATGAATGATAGATCCAGGTTTCGTATTAGCCCGCTCCTCTTTTCTTCGGCGATATTCTGCAACCGAGATGTTCCTCTCCTTGGTGATGCTCCTCCAGTTACGCTCCTTGATCCTCGAGTGGAGCTTAACTGTGCCCGTCGTAGGCTAGATTCGTCAGTTAATCTTTTCCTTTCATCAAGTTGCCTTTGCATTTTTAGTAGGTCTCTCTTCTTGTGATGGAGTAAATATTGATATGCTAATAAATCTTCGTGAGTGGAATCCATTGTCATTGGACCTTCACCCGAAATTATTGCCCTTGCTTTTTGCCATGCGTTGGCTGGTAAGCTGAGAGTTTTCCTCTCGCCTCTGCGTGGTTCTTCTTCTCGATTTACACGGTTGACTATTGGGTCTCCCCCGTTTCCTTGGCTTCCTTCGTTGCCGTGACTTCCTACATTGTGGCTCGAAAGAATATCATTGGGGTTAAAAATTGGGTTACAGTTGGAGTCTTGCTGGGTCGAGGCGTCTCCCATGATCATGCATACTTGGTGCTAGGTGATGTATGGACCGGTGATGTCATCGTCTAAACCGAGGGAGACAATGTCGGGTGAACCAGTGAAGTCCATCAGTTTTTTGTTCTGGGTAGATTTCTACCATCCGAATTCCAAAGTCGATGCTTTCGCTGCTTTCTTCGGGTTACGAATTTGCTGGGCTTGCTTCACGTGGTGGGGTTAGCTGTGGATCTGACCCAAAGGAGAGATTGTCGTAAAGACCATCAGGGTCCCCTAGATCCATCTCAATTTTCTCGCTTTCTTCGCCTGCTTCGATGTGCTATGGCGACCATGGAGGATCCAATGGAAGATGTTGGTACCGGCCTAGGCGTAGGTTTTCCCACCGATGGTTCTAATGCAATCGATTCTTGTGGGTCTTATACTTGGAAGTGGAAGCTTCCGATGATTAGATCGGATCCGTCGTTGAAATCAGCGGGTACCAATACACGGGTGGGCAGGTGTGGAACTT
>OU342741.1:288620395-288646233 GCA_910589775.1 Avena eriantha
GAAAAGAACACACATTTAATGACTCTAGTTGTGGTTTATAAAAAGAACACACATCCAATGACTCTAGTTGTGGTTTTTGAAAAGAATAGACATGCAATGACTCTAGTTGTGGTTAATGAAAAGAACACACATGCAATGACACTAGGGGATCCATATGTGGTATCTAAAAAGAACACACATGCAATGTCACTGGTGGATCCATATGTGGTTTGTGAAAAGAACACACATGCAATGACTCTGGTGGATCCATATGTGTTCTAGGAAAAGAACACACATGCAATGATTCTAGCTAAGGTTAATGAAAAAGAACACACATGCAATGCCTCTAGTGGATCCATATGTGGTTTGTGAAAAGAACAGACATGCTATAACTCTGGTGGATCCATATGTGGTTTGTGAAAAGAACACACATGCAATGACTCTGGTTATAGTTCATGAAAATAACACACATGCAATGACACTGGTGTGTCCATATGTGGTTTGTGAAAATAACACACATGCAGTGACTCTAGTGGATCCATATGTGGTTTGTGAAAATAACAGACATGCAATGACACTGGTGCATCCATATGTGTTCTAGGAAAAGAACACACATGCAATGACATTGGTGGATCGATGTGTGGTTTGTGAAAAAAACACATATGCAATGAATCTAGTGGATCCATATGCGGTTTATGAAAAGAACAAACATGCAATGAGTCTGGTGGATCCATATGTGGTTTATGAAAAGAACACAAATGCAATGACTCTGGTGGATCCATAGGTGGTTTGTGAAAAGAACACACATGCAATAACTCTAGCTATGGTTTATGAAAAGAACACACATCCAATGACTCTAGTTGTGGATCTGTATGTGGTTTATGAAAAGAACACTGATGCAATGACTCTGGTGGATCCATATGTGTTCTAGGAAAAGAACACACATGCAATGACTCTGGTGGATCCATATGTGGTTTGTGAAAAGAAAACATATGAAATGACTATAGATGTGGTTAATGAAAAGAACACATGCAATGACTCTGGTGGATCCATCTGTGGTTTGTGAAAAGAATAGACATGCAATGACTCTGGTGGATCCAAATGTGGTTTGTGAAAAGAACACACACAATGACTCTGGTGGATCCATATGTGGTTTGTGAAAAGAACACCCATGAAATGACTCTGGTGGATCCATATGTGGTTTCTGAAAAGAACAGACATGCAATGACACTGGTGGATCCATATGTAGTTTGTGAAAAGAACACACATACAATGACTCTGGTTATGGTTCATGAAAAGAACACACATGGAATGACACTGGTGGAACCATATGTGGTTTCTGAAAAGAACAGACATGCAACGACACTGGTGCATCCATATGTGCTCTAGGAAAAGAACACACATGCAATGACTCTGGTGGATCCATGTGTGGTTTGTGAAAAGAACACACATGCAATGACTCTGGTAGATCCATATGTGGTTTATGAAAAGAACAAACATGCAATGGCCCTGGTGGATCCATATGTGGTTTATGAAAAGAACACACATGCAATGACTCTAGAGGATCCAAATGTGGTTTGTGAAAAGAACACACATGCAATAACTCTAGTTGTGGTTTATAAAAATAATACACATCCAATGACTCTAGTCGATCCATATGTGGTTTGTGAAAAGAACACACATTTAATGACTCTAGTTGTGGTTTATAAAAAGAACACACATCCAATGACTCTAGTTGTGGTTAATGAAAAGAACACACATGCAATGACACTAGGGGATCCATATGTGGTATCTAAAAAGAACACACATGCAATGTCACTGGTGGATCCATATGTGGTTTGTGAAAACAACACACATGCAACGACTCTGGTGGATCCATATGTGTTCTAGGAAAAGAACACACATGCAATGATTCTAGCTAAGGTCAATGAAAAAAAACACACATGCAATGCCTCTAGTGGATCCATATGTGGTTTGTGAAAAGAACAGACATGCAATAACTCTGGTGGATCCGTATGTGGTTTGTGAAAAGAACACACATGCAATGACTCTGGTTATGGTTCATGAAAATAACACACATGCAATGACACTGGTGGATCCATATGTGGTTTGTGAAAATAACACACATGCAATGACTCTGGTGGATCCATATGTGGTTTGTGAAAATAACAGACATGCAATGACACTCGTGCATGCATATGTGTTCTAGGAAAAGAACACATATGCAATGACTTTGGTGGATCCATGTGTGGTTTGTGAAAAAAACACATCTGCAATGACTCTAGTGGATCCATATGTGGTTTATGAAAAGAACAGACATGCAATGAGTCTGGTGGATCCATATGTGGTTTATGAAAAGAACACACATGCAATGTCTCTAGTGGATCCATAGGTGGTTTGTGAAATGAACACACATGCAATAACTCTAGCTATGGTTTATGAAAAGAACACACATCCAATGACTCTAGTTGTGGATCCGTATGTGGTTTATGAAAAGAACACAGATGCAATGACTCTGGTGGATCCATATGTGTTCTAGGAAAAGAACACACATGCAATGACTGTAGCATCCCTTCTGTCTAATATCTGTAATGCTACATGGTCTAATAATAAAATGCTACCTTCATACATATAATTGTTGCATCATCATTATATCATGCTCATGTGATCATGCCACCTTGCATTTGAGCATCATATAAAACCCCTTTTAATTGGTTCTTATCTCATATGCATTTATATAGTATCATTTGTATTTGCTTCCTGTTATCAAGCCGGATGCCCAAGTTGAGTTGGGGCATTGTCTTTTAAATCCTTTCTATCTCTATCTTGTGGTCTCATTGTGTCCATATGATCAAATCCCAAATTCTACCATATCTTGTCAATTGGGTTCCTTTTATTTTGCTTTGCGGGTTCGAACTCATGCCCATTTGAAATATATGGAATGTTTTGAACTATTTCTCCTATATCTATTCTTGCTCATGTTTTTTTGGCACTCTCGCTTTAATCTTGTTTTCATATGGGGGTTCTTTTCCTCTCTATCTCTCTTGAGCCATTAAGTTTTTCCCATATCAATGAGAACGACACATAATTCTACTAGCATTCTTTCTTTGGCTATCTGCCAATCAAATGATGTATCCTTCCTCTCTTTCTTTTCCTTTTGTATCTGTCCTAGATCTGCATAATAGGGTTGTGCTGTTATTTTTTTATTTTCGGGCCTCCTAAAACTGGTCCTGCTTTTTAGGTTCAACCGTTGTTCAAAACCTGGCCTTAATTTTTTCGAATTCTAGATAAAATTCATGCAAGGGTACCAACAACAATCTTCAGTTAACTCAAGCAAGCAGCAGCTAGTGTTTTTGAGCAGAGAGAGACTTACCTGGCTGCACCCCACATGATGATGCTCCCCCAATAGCAGCTCCAACCCACCAGGGGCCTGCCACTTCTCCTCCTTCCTCTAGGCTGGGCCAAGTTGATACCGGTCGTACCCCTCTAAAGCCTCCCTTCACTGTGTCTCGTCCGCATCAGTTTTCTGTTCGAGGCAGTGGAGGAGCAGAGGGAACGGAGCAGGTTGCCGTTCAACGCCGTCATCCTCGTCACACCACACTAGCGCCCCGCCCTCCTTATCTCTGGCCGAGGAGGCTCCTTCAAACCCTATCCTTCAAGCGCCGCTAGTTTCTTCTTCAAGGAGCCGAAGTTACCTATAGCCGCCCCCTCCTTCGTTTATGTCAAGCCTGACAAGAGCATCCCAGGGCGTCGCCGTCGCCGTTGTCCGCGACCTCTCCATCCAGGCCGAGGTCGCCGGTATCCCCAGGGTGAGCTCAGTTTCCGATCCCCTCCCTCATCTCTACAAATCTCCCTCTGCATCATCTCTGGCGTTGTCACCTGCTCGTGATCGCCATGGCCGGACCGCTACTTCTGTTTTCTTGATCCGTGACACACCATCATGCAGAGCACATGGCGTTTGAGCTAGCTCGTTTTGCACTTGACCTTTTGATTCACCTGCTTATCTACTAGCTTTAGCTAGATCGTTTGGCACAAATTCATTTGATCTAGTACCTAGCTCCTGCACGGTGTGTACGCACACCCGCACTATTGATCATGCTACACACGCGCGCACAGCTGCAGCCCCTCTGATCATGTCTAGTTCCCAACCACCCAGTTCACCTCCAGCAAAACTCTTCACGGTCAGTTCTTCCCCTTTGTTCCAGCTCGGTGGCGCACCAGATCGTTCACAAAACGGCTCTCTGGATTGTTTGAGAAAATCACTCAAAGTCCGACCGTTCTCACAGCTCGCGCTGTCGAGTTTTGTCCCTTCTCGTCAGTTAACTCCTGTATCTTTGCCCTCTGTTTCTCGTTGTTTTCAGGTTGCCTTAGTTCGCCTCCGGCCATGTTCCGCACACTTCCGGAATCTTGGTACACCCACCTATGCAGCACATCAAACTAAACACAAAACGGAGGTCCCATCATCTCGCAATCTCTGTCTGAAAATCATCCAATTTCATATGCCCTCTGTGTCTTCATGAGTTTGTAAGCACGCGCGACAACGTGTTCAATCCTCTGTTCCCGATTTTTTTCCTGACCTGCACAGTTCATCTCCAGCGCTGTACTTCACCTGTACCTCTTCTCGGTAGAATCCTCTTTCCATCGTAGCAACCCTTGTTCAAAACGAAGCTCCTAATTGATGGTAATCTTCTATCAAAGTTCGACCGAATTCACTGCATCGTGCTATAAAAGTGTAGTTTCAATTTCAGTTAACCCCAAACCCGACCAAATCCATCTCTTAAGGTTGTTGATCTTCTTTAATCGTCAGTTTCAGGTGTCCCTTGTGGCCTTAATCATGCAGTGTAGAGGTCAAATATCAGCTCTGATTTAAAACTTTATTATTATTTTTATATCTCAATTGTTACTCTGATCTGAACCTGAAGCTGATCCAAATTCAGTTTAACTTATTTCACACGCTGACTCCTGTCCTTATAAGCATCATTACATGACCAGGTCCATGTCCACACGAGCTTTTGCACAAAACATCTCTAGATTCAAATATCCCTATCTGCCAAAAACCTTAGCTCTAATCCAAACGTTGTCCACATGTTTTTTTAAAACAATTTGAATATATGTTTCTCGACCAGAAAAATAACAGGAATTCAAACATGCTATCCAAAATAATTTTTGAGCAAGTTAAATTTTCGAAGTAATTTAAAATACCATTTAATGCCTTATCTTAAATAAATCATAACTTTATTTTTATAATCCCAAATTCGACAAATAATATGTCTAAATCGATCAGCTCGACGAGCCCGTTCTGTTTATGAATTCTATGATATGAATTGAAGCATGCATCATGTAAATATTAATTATACAGCAATGTTTATGGGAGCAAAACATGACTAAAAGCCTAATAAAATGATTTATTCTTGTACCCCATAACTCACCCATGCCATGCTATGTAATGCCATGTAAATTGTGCATCATTCATCATGGCATCCTTGGTTGCTTGTCGCATTTTATTCATATGCTTATGCACTTTATTTATATTGGCCCTTGTTTGTTTGGTTCTTTTCGAATAGACGCCGAGCAGGGGAATTATCAGGAATCCCAGGAGTACTACCCAGATCCATCTCTCGCTTCAACTGATCTACCAGGCAAGCACTACCACATGCTTGCATACATATAATACCTATGGCTTCTATCTTATTCTTGCATCATGGAGTCGCGAATGCATTAAATTGAATCCCAAGTACTGCATAGCCTTTACTTTTAAATCCCACCAAGCTTGTTCCTCCATCCCATGAGCCACTACTACAGGAGTTGTTTGAGCCATGCGAGTCGTAGAACAGCATGTGTAGGGTATGAGAGTGTCTGATGGTTAACGAGGTACCTAAAAAACTAACCTGAGTAGTAATGGGATAACTAATGAAAGAGGCACCGGTGGGCAATATCTGTTATTTGGTTTTTATGTCCACTTGTGTCCCGTAGGACCCCGAGTACTTGATTCCTGTTCATTGACTATCGCACTATCCGCATATGGGACCATGAATCCCTTAGCCAGAGCTTGATTCATTTCTTATTTCTTGGGGCCACAGACTAGTTTCGGGCTTTATTACTATCCTGTACCTATGCCATGCTTTACTGTTTTATTTACGATTGTGGTGGAGCACCTGTAATGTTTTGGATCGTGACACATTTTCGCTGTATCGACAAGCCCAATCACACTGTTGGGTTCCCAGTCGTTTACCGCCATCCACACAAACCCTGGGTCCATCTCGGAGCCGACCAACTTCGTCGCGGGTAGCTTAGTGGGGTGGCCCACTGAAATATTTTATGAATCCTGTGATTGCTTTGTCGTGAAAGCCTCGTTGGGTTTTGATTTGGTTTTTCCGAGGTTGATCGTGCGTGTGTTACTATTTGTGCACCCCTGTAGGGTAAATCTGTCTAAAAGCCGTGTCCGCGGTTATGGACGACTTGGAGCACAGTTTCTCGATCATAGACAAGCATAACTAAAGTACTGTCTTTAATTTGACTAAATATCTGACTAGTAATTAGTGCAATATTCATGGAATGATTAATAAAATTTTCAAGGGATGGGTTGTTCGTTCGCTTTCTCATTGGTAAGCAGGAAGGAGGATGGAGCTATTACTTTATACTGTTATAACTATTGTTTCTAATTAACGGACATCCATCTATCATTAGTTAGGCGGATGGTTAGCGAGTATCTATAGACTTGTTAGTTATTATCTTTTGCTGCAATTGCGTCATCCCAGGTATATGTCCCCTTTAGAGGCATAAATACTTGTTGAGTACCCCTAGGGTCTCACACGATAAATTGTTTGATTCAGATGAACAGGTGTATTTGCAAGATGGATACTAGGTGGAGGAAACGGACGATGCTGGCAACGATCACACGGTGTAGAGATTCCGGGGATGGGGATCCGTGAGATCTGTAGGCGGGATGTGCTTATTTATGTGGCATCTTATGCCGATTTGCTTCTTATCCGTATTCGGATCTTGTTTTCCGTTTCCGCACTATACTCAGATGTTTGATGTATGAGGAGCTATCCTAAACTATTATCTCTATCTAGGATATTTGGATCTTGCCGTATGGCGTTGCAATATTTCTATTTATTTTAGATGGTATGGCTCTGAGAACTATTGTAAGGTAGCTTGCATACATACTCACTTGTGTATGTATTTGATCTCTTTTCCTGTCGACTACACCGCTCGCTCTTGTCCCGATGTTCTTGGAAGTGGATAGGGCGGTCGACGGGCCTACACGTGGGTGGCCCTAGGCCCCCGCTGTAGGATCCCTTATCCACTTTTGGTTCATCCAGGCTTGAACTTAGAGCGTAGGGTCTGAGGTAGTTACAATTGGTATCGGAGCCATTCCGCCCTTCAGGGTCTCAGCCAAAATGGTCGTTGTTAGTCTAGCAAATATTTTGGTTGCGATGTATACTAGGGAAAAACAAAACGCGAGAGTAGGACTGCTTCCATTTTTCTTCTTACCCACCCACCCATCCTTTTCTGGTAAGGAAGTGTAACGTTTTCAATCCTCTTCTAAAAATTCAAACTAGGATTCACATGTTCTGGGTTCCATAGTACCATAGGTTGTGTGAGTGTGTGTGTGTGTGTGTGGGTAATTCTTTGTCTATCTGTTGCATCCAATTTGTTGTCGCTATCTTACTTTTGGTTATCAACTGTCGGTACATTCCATACCGACAGGCTTTTCTAAACTGATGCGATCTATCGGATTCGGTGTAAACCGACGCGATCTGTCTTACTCTTTGTTATCCGACGCTATCTTGTTAGGGGTGTTTGTTTTCCGTAGTTGCTAATCTTTAGGTTCATCTTAAGAAGGAAGAGAGTTGGGATATGTGTTTTACTTATTCATGTGCGGAGTAATGCTTTGAGTGCGGGATGGAGTCGCGACCATACCACTACTTTTATCATTCGCTCTAGTATATTGAATTGGAAGAGTTACTAATCTTGATTCGTTAAGTTGTTTTGCGCATATAGTGGTATTTTAATGCCGAAATTTGCGGAATTTTTTTATTTGATAGCTTTGTGTACCACACTCCTAGTTCAGTCGTGTGCGATATGCTTACTATCTTCTAGGTGCTTTGGACTTTGTTGATATTTTAATATCATGTCAGTAAATTGTATCCTTTAATCTTGGTTAATTCCATTTTGGTACTATTTTGGATTATTATTATTCTCCATTATGGTACTGACTTGTGTTTCATATCAATCATAGGATGGCACCACCACGCCGTACTGAGTATGACATACCACCTGAACTGGGAGCTGCGTTGGCCAGTATTGCTAATGCCTTGGGCACAATGCAACAGAACCAACAACGCTTTGAAGAAAGTGTCAGGAGAAATGAGTTTGCCCCGCTACCTCCACCTCCCAAGCGAGGAGACATCAAGGACTTTCTGAAGTTTAACCCGCGCCACTTTGAGATGTCTGATCAGCCACTAGATGCTGATGATTGGCTTCGTGAGATGTCAAGGCTGCTGGTAACTGCTGATGTTCCTGAACAAGAATGGGTAAAATGCGCCACTCACCTTTTGAAAGGAGACGCAACTAGCTCTATGGTGGGAGAATTACCTGAAGGAAAACCACTCTGGTTTTCAGCCTACTTGGGAGTAGTTCGCTGGGGCTTTCAAAGAGCAATACCTGTCAGAAATTGTCATGGAAAGAATGAAGGAGGTGTTTCTCAACCTCAAGCAGGGAAATGACAATGTCGGCACCTATATCAGAAACTTCATTAATCTTTCTCGGTATGGTGGTGATGAGATCTCTGATGACAAGAAGAAACAAAAGAGGTTCAGGCAAGGGCTCAATGCATCTATCAAATATGCAATCACTCATGCAAGGACGGGGTCTTTTCTGGAACTCCAACATACAGCTCTACAGGAAGAAGCTAGTAGACAAGTGTTCGAGGAGTCCAAGAAACACAGTCGTGACGCAGCAAGCTCTTCAGCTATGACAGCTCCTTCTAAGCATCGTGTGTGGGTTCCTAATACCGCACCGCTGCTCCCGGCTCCACCAAGACCTCCAAGCTACGCGGCAAGGCCACAAAACTCCTTCAACGCTGCTCCTAGGGGCTACAACCACAACGACCCTAGAGCGCCTGGTGGAGTCCCTGGCTACTCTGCTCCGCGTCCGTTTCGTGCTTGCTACACTTGCGCGAACACTGGTCATCAGCAATGGAATTGTCCTATGAACAACAAAGCTCTTCCTCCTCCACCTCCAATACCTACTTCGACTACTGCAGCTCGCGCACCTACACCACGGGCTCTCAACATCAACACCAAGCCCGGGTCCACGGTTGCTCGTGCCAACTGTGTCAACGTCGCTCAAGCCGAGCATGCACCTGGAGTTGTGATGGGTATGCTTCCTGTTAACTCAGTTCCTGCATGAATTTTGTTCGATTCTAGTGCATCACATTCTTTGTTTCTCACAAGTTTGCACATGAGCATGATCTGGCTATGGATCCTCTATTGCATCGTCTCATGGTACAATCTCCTGGATCAAACATGAGGGCTTCTCATATCAGCCATGGTAATCAAATTGAGATTGGTGGCTCTTTGTTCCCGGCTTCCTTAATCATTCTGGGCAATTCTGACATTGATGTTATCTTGGGCATGGATTGGTTAAAAGCAAATGCAGCTGTGATTGATTGTGCTGAACGCTCGGTTTCTCTGAAAATTCCTGAAGGCCATATAGTCTATTCTCCAAGTCTGACTCCTGCAATTCAGTTCTTCTCTTTGGCTGCTCTGAATGATGATGCTATGGATGCTATTCAGAGTGTTCTGGTGGTCCGTGAGTTCCCAGATGTTTTTCCCGAAGAGTTACCAGGTATGCCTCCTGACCGAGAGGTCGAGTTTGTGATTGAGCTTGAACCGGGTACCGCTCCTATCTCCAAGCGGCCTTATAAAATGGGTCCTGCTGAGTTGGCTAAACTCAAACGTCAGCTTGATGAATAAGAGAAGTTGGGTTTCATTCAGCACAATACTTCTTCTTGGGGTAGCCCAACCATCTTTGTGAAGAAGCGAGACCGCACTGATAGACTTTGTGTTGACTATCGGGCTCTCAATGCAAAAACCATCAAGAATAAATATCCCCTTCCGCGGATCAATGATTTCTTTGATCAGCTTGCAGGAGTAGTGGTATTCTCCAAGCTTGACTTGAGAAGTGGTTATCATCATATCAAGATTCACAAGGAAGATGTTCCTAAAACAACTTTCACCACTCGCTATGGCCTGTACGAGTACACGGTCATGTCCTTTGGCCTCACCAATGCTCCCGCTACTTTCTCAAGGCTTATGAACTCAGTTTTCATGGAGTATCTTGATAAGTTCATGGTGGTCTATCTTGATGATATTTTGGTATATTCCAAGTCAAAAGAAGAACATGCGGAACATCTCCGTTGTGTTCTTACCAAGCTTCATGAGAACCGTCTGTATGCAAAGTTCTCCAAGTGTGAATTTTGGCTTCCTGAAGTCACCTATCTGGGGCACGTCATTTCTGCTAAGGGCATTGCTGTCAACCCAGAAACTATGCGGACAATTGTGGAGTCGATCCCTCCCAGAAATGTTAAAGAAGTCCGGAGTTTCCTTGGATTGGCTAGTTATTGCCGTCGGTTCGTTCAGAATTTCTCAAAACTTGCTAAGCCTCTTACCGATCTCCTCAAGAAAGGCAAAAAATACCTTTGGTCTCCTGCATGTCAAGCAAGCTGTGAAACTCTCAAAGAGAAGCTCACTTCCACTCCAGTCTTGATTCCTCCAGATACATCAAAGCCTTTTCAGATCTTTTGTGATGCCTCCTTGCAAGGATTGGGTGCGGTCCTCATGCAAGATAAACAAGTGGTTGCCTATGCCTCTCGTCAGTTGACAACTCATGAGCTCAACTATCCAACACATGATCTTGAACTTCAGCGGTTGTCTTCGCTCTGAAAGTATGGAGGCACTATTTGCTTGGAAACCGTTGTGAGATCTTTTCTGACCACAAAAGTCTAAAGTATTTCTTCACTCAGCCGAACCTCAACCTTCGCTAGAGGAGATGGATTGAAACCATCAACGACTTTGATCTTTCAATCAACTACACTCTAGGCAAAGCAAATGTGATGGCCGATGCCCTCAGTCGTAAGGCATATGTGAACAACCTCATGGTGGAAGAACAACAACCTCTCTTGTGCGAGGAATTTCGTCAACTCAACCTCGAGCTTGTACCCCGTGGCTATCTTGCCAACTTGGTAGCTACTCCTTCCTTGAAAGAAAAGATTCGCTCAGCTTAGCTTGATGATCCTTTCTGCAAACAGTTCCCCATCAAGTCTCAGAATCATAAGTATGAGTCTTACCACTTGGATGATCAGGGCATTCTTTTCTATGATCATCGGATGATTGTTCCAGAACTTCCCGGCTTAAGAGAGCAAGTTCTTAAGGAGGCGCATGATTCCGTTCTTTCTATCCATCCTAGCAGCACAAAGATGTACATGGACTTAAAAACACAATATTGGTAGCCCGGGTTGAAACAATGTTGTGCCAAGTATGTCTCGGAGTGTGATGTCTGCCGCAGAGTTAAAACTGTCCATCAAAAACCTTCTGGTCTTCTTCAACCATTGAAGCCTTTGGAATGGAATGGGAGAAAGTAGAGATGGACTTCATAACTGGTTTTCCAAGGTCGCAGAAGGGCAACAATGCAATCTTTGTTGTCATTGATAGGCTCTCAAAAGTGGCTCACTTCTTTCCCGTCAAGGAAACAATTTCTGCAATTCAGTTGGCTGAGCTCTATGTCAACAGAATTGTCTCTCTGTATGGGGTTCCTCTCGAGATCAGTTCAGACCGTGGAAGCATCTTCACTTCCAAGTTCTGGGGAAGTTTCCAAAATGCTTTGTTAACAAAGTTGAACTTCAGCACAGCTTACCACCCTCAGTCACAAGGGCAAGTTGAAAGGATCAATCAGATTCTGGAAGATATGCTCCGTGCTTGCATCATCTCTTTCAGCATGAAGTGGGAAGAATACCTTCCTTATGCTGAGTTCTATTACAACAATAGCTTCCAGAAGAGTCTAAAGATGGCACCATTTGAGGTTCTCTATGGCCGCAAATGCAGAACTCCGATTGGTTGGTCGGGCGCAGGTGAAAGAACATTGTTTGGCCTCGACATTGTAACTCAAGCGGAGGAGAAGGTTCATGTCATTCTCGAAAACCTGAAGGTTGCTCAAAGTCGCCAGAAGAGCAACTACGACAGAAAGCACACGAACATGGAGTATGTCCCTGGTGATCCCGTTTACCTTCGTGTCACTCCCATGAGAGGCACGCATCGTTTTGGTATCAAAGGGAAGCTGGCTCCTAGATTCATCGGTCGTTTCAAAGTTCGTGGAAGAAGAGGAGAAGTCGCTAATGCTCTTGAGCTCCCTGAAAAACTCAAGGTCCATGATGTTTTCCATATCTCTCAACTCAAGAAGTGCTTCCAGGATCCCGGAAGGACCGTGGACCATGATCTCATCAATCTCCAAGAAGATCTGTCTTATCAAGAACACCCCACAAAAATTCTCAAAGTCGCAGAAAGAAACACTCGCAACAAGTCTATCAATTTGTGCAAGGTGTAGTGGTCACACCATTCCGTTGATGAAGCCACTTGGGAACGCGAGGATGAGCTCCTTGCCAAGTATCCTACCCTCTTCATGTCTTCTTCTTCTTCCTAGAATCTCGGGTCGAGATTCCTGTTTAGTGGGGGAGAGTTGTAGCATCCCATCTGTCTAACATCTGTAATGCTACATGGTCTAATAATAAAATGCTACCTTCCTACATATAATTGTTGCATCATCATTATATCATGCTCATGTCATCATGCCACCTTGCATTTGAGCATCATATAAAACCCCTTTTAATTGGTTCTTATCTCATATGCATTTATATAGTATCATTTGTATTTGCTTCCTATTATCAAGCCGGATGCCCAAGTTGAGTTGGGGCATTGTCTTTTAAATCCTTTCTATCTCTACCGTGTGGTCTCATTGTGTCCATATGATAAAATCCCAAAATCTACCATATGTTGTCAAGTGGGTTCCTTTTATTTTGCTTTGTGGGTTCGAACTCATGCCCATTTGAAATATATGGAATGTTTTGAATTTTTTCTCCTATATCTACACTTGCTCATGTTTTTTTCGGCACTCTCTCTTTAATCTTGTTTTCATATGGGGGTTCTTTTCCTCTCTATCTCTCTTGAGCCATTAAGTTTTTCCCATATCAATGAGAACGACACATAATTCTGCTAGCATTCTTTCTTTGGCTATCTTCCAATCAAATGATGTATCCTTCCTCTCTTTCTTCTCCTTTTGTATCTGTCCTAGATCTGCATAACAGGGTTGTGCTGCTCTTTTTATTTTTGGGCCTCCTAAAACTGTTCCTGCTTTTTAGGTTCAACCATTGTTCAAAACCTGGCCTTAATTTTTTCGAATTCTGGATAAAATTCATGCAAGTGCAGCAACAACAATCTTCAGTTAACTCAAGCAAGCAGCAACTAGCGTTTTTGAGCAGAGAGAGACTTACTTGGCTGCACCCCACCTGACGATGCACCCCCAACAGCAGCTCTAGCCCACCAGGGGCCTGCCACATCTCCTCCTTCCTCTAGGCTAGGCCAAGTTGACACTGGTCGTACCCCTCTGAAGCCTCCCTTCACTGTGTCTCGTCCCCGTCAGTTTTCTGTTCGAAGCAGAGGAGGAGCAGAGGGAACGGGGCAGGTCGCCGTTCGATGTCGTCATCCTCGTCACACCACACCAGCGCCCCACCCTCCTTATCTCTGGCCGAGGAGGCTCCTTCAAACCCTATCCTTCAAGCGCCGCCAGTTTCTTCTTCAAGGAGCTGAAGTTACCTGTAGCCGCCCCCCGCCTTCGTTTATGTCAAGCCCGACAAGAGCATCCCAGGGCGCCGCCGTCGCCGTTGTCCGCGACCTCTCCATCCAGGCCAAGGTCGCCGGTATCCCCAGGGTGAGCTCAGTTTCCGATCCCCTCCCTCATCTCTACAAATCTCCCTCTGCATCATCTCTGGCGTTGTCACCTGCTCGTGATCGCCATGGCCGGACCGCTACTTCTGTTTTCTTGATCCGTGACACACCTTCATGCAGAGCACATGGCGTTTGAGCTAGCTCGTTTTGCACTTGACCTTTTGATTCACCTGCTTATCTACTAGCTTTAGCTAGATCGTTTGGCACAAATTCGTTTGATCTAGTACCTAGCTCCCGCACCGCGTGTACGCACACCCGCACTATTGATCATGCTACACACGCGCGCACAGCTGTAGCCCCTCTGATCATGTCTAGTTCCCAACCACCCAGTTCACCTCCAGCAAAACTCTTCACGGTCAGTTCTTCCCCTTTGTTCCAGCTCCGCGGCGCACCAGATCGTTCACAAAACGGCGCTCTGGATTGTTCAAGAAAATCACTCAAAGTCCGACCGTTCTCACTGCTCGCGCTGTTGAGTTTTGTCCCTTCTCGTCAGTTAACTCCTATATCTTTGCCCTCTGTTCCTCGCTGTTTTCAGGTTGCCTTAGTTCGCCTCCAGCCATGTTCCGCACACTTCCGCAATCTTGGTACATCCACCTATGTAGCGCATCAAACTACACACGAAACGGAGGTCCCATCATCTCGCAATCTCTGTCTGAAAATCATCCAATTTCATATGCCCTATGTGTCTTCATCAGTTTGTCAGCACGCACGACAGCGTGTTCAATCCTCTGTTCCCGATTTTTTTCCTGACCTGCACAGTTCATCTCCATCGCCGTACTTCACATGTACCTCTTCTCGGTAGAATCCTCTTTCCATCGTAGCAACCATTGTTCAAAACGGAGCTCCCAATCGATGGTAATCTTCTATCAAAGTTCGACCGAATTCACTGCATCATGCTATAAAAGTGCAGTTTCAATTTCAGTTAACCCAAACCCGACTAGATCCATCTCTTAAGGTTGTTGATATGCTTTAATCGTCAGTTTCAGGTGTCCCTTGTGGCCTTAATCATGCAGTGTAGAGGTCAAATATTAGCTCTGATTTAAAACTTTATTATTATTTTTATATCTCAATTGTTACTCTGATCTGAACCTGAAGCTGATCCAAACTCAGTTAAGCTTATTTCACACGCTGACTCCTGTCTTTATAAGCATCATTACATGACCAGGTCCATGTCCACACGAGCTTTTGCACAAAACATCTCCATATTCAAATATCCCTATCTGCCAAAAACCTTAGCTCTAATCCAAACGTTGTCCACATGTTTTGTTTAAAACAATTTGAATATATGTTTCTTGAATGTCTATGGGATTCAAACATGTTATCCAAAATAATTTTTGAGCAAGTTAAATTTTCGAAGTAATTTAAAATACCATTTAATGTCTTATCTTAAATAAATCATAACTTTATTTTCAATTCCGAATTCGACAAATAATATGTCTAAATCGATCAGCTCTACGAGCCCGTTCTGTTTATGCATTCTATGATATGAATTGAAGCATGCATCATGTAAATATTAATTATACATCAATGTTTATGGGAGCAAAACATGACTAAAAGCCTAATAAAATGATTTATTCTTGTACCCCACACCTCACCCATGCCATGCTATGTTATGCCATGTAAATTGTGCATCATTCATCATGGCATCCTTGGTTGCTTGTCGCATTTTATTCATATGCTTATGCACTTTATTTATATTGGCCCTTGTTTGTTTGGTTCTTTTCGAATAGACGCCGAGCAGGGGAATTATCAGGAATCCCAGGAGTACTACCCAGATCCATCTCTCACTTCAACTGATCTACCAGGCAAGCACTACCACATGCTTGCATACATATAGTACCTATGGCTTCTATCTTATTCTTGCATCATGGAGTCGCGAATGCATTAAATTGAATCCCAAGTACTGCATAGCCTTTACTTTTAAATCCCACCAAGCTTGTTCCTCCATCCCATGAGCCACTACTACAGGAGTTGTTTGAGCCATGCGAGTCGTAGAACAGCATGTGTAGGGTATGTGAGTGTATGATGGTTAACGAGGTACCTAAACAACTAACCTGAGTAGTAATGGGATAACTAATGAAAGAGGCACCGGTGGGAAATATCTGTTATTTGGTTTTTATGTCCACTTGTGTCCCGTAGGACCCCGAGTACTTGATTCCTGCTCCTTGACTATCGCACTATCCGCATGTGGGACCATGAATCCCCTTAGCCAGAGCTTGATTCATTTCTTATTTCTTGGGGCCACAGACTAGTTTCGGGCTTTATACCTATGCCATGCTTTACTGTTTTATTTACGATTGTGCGTGGAGCACCTGTAATGTTTTGGATCATGAAATGTTTTCGCTATATCGACAAGCCCAGTCACACTTTCGGGTTCCCAGTCGTTTACCGCCGTCCACACAAAACCTGGGTTTGTCTCGGAGCCGGCCAACTTCGTCGCGTGTAGCTTAGTGGGGTGGCCCCCTGAAATATTTTATGAATCCTGTGATTGCTTCGTCGTGAAAGCCTCGTTGTGTTTTGATTTGGTTTTTCCGAGGTTGATCGTGCGTATGTTGCTATTTGTGCACCCCTGCAGGGTCAATCTTTCTAAAAGCCGTGTCCGCGGTTATGGACGACTTGGAGCACAGTTTCTCGATCATAGACAAGCATAACTAACATACTGTCTTTACTTTGACTAAATATCTGACTAGTAATTTGTGCAATATTCATGGAATGATTAATAAAACTGCCAAGGGATGGGTTGTTCGTCCGCTTTCTCGTTGGTAAGCAGGAAGGAGGATGGAGCTGTTACTTTATACTGTTATAACTGTTGTTTCTAATTAACGGACATCCATCTATCATTGGTTAGGCGGATGGTTAGCGAGTATCTATAGACTTGTTAGTTATTATCTTTTGCTGCAATTGCGTCACCCCAGGTATATGTCCCCTTTAGAGGCATAAAGACTTGCTGAGTACCGCTAGGGTCTCACACGATAAATTGTTTGATTCAGATGAACAGGTGTATTCGCAAGATAGATACTGGGTGGAGGAAACGGACGATGTTGGCAACGATCACACGGTGTAGAGATTCCGGGGATAGGGATCCGTGAGATCTGTCGGCGGGATGTGCTTATTTATGTGGCATCTTATGCCGATTTGCTTCTTCTCCGTATTCGTATCTTGTTTTCCGTTTCTGCTTGATACTCAGATGTTTGATGTATGAGGAGCTATCCTAAACTATTATCTCTATCTAGGATATTTGGATCTTGCTATATGGCGTTGCTATATTTCTATTTCTTTTAGAAGGTATGGCTCTGAGAACTGTTGTAAGGTAGCTTGCATACATACTCACTTGTGTATGTATTTGATCTCTTTTCCTGTCGACTACGCCGCTCGCTCTTGTCCTGATGTTCTTGGAAGTGGATAGGGTGGTCGACGGGCCTACACGTAGGTGGCCCTGGGCCCCCGCTATAGAATCCCTTATCCACTTTTGGTTTATCCAGGCTTGAACTTAGAGCGTAGGGTCCGAGGTAGTTACAATGACTCTGGTGGATCCATATGTTGTTTGTGAAAAGAACACATATGAAATGACTCTGGTGGATCCATATGTGGTTTGTGAAAATAACATACATGCAATAACTATAGATGTGGTTAATGAAAAGAACACATGCTATGAGTCTGGTGGATCCATATGTGGTTTGTGAAAAGAATAGACATGCAATGACTCTGGTGGATCCATATGTGTTCTTGGAAAAGAACACACATGCAATGACTCTGGTGGATCCATATGTGGTTTATGAAAAGAACATGCATGAAATGACTCTGGTGGATCCATATGTGGTTTGTGAAAAAAACTGACATGCAATGACACTGGTGGATCCATATGTAGTTTGTGAAAAGAACACACATGCAATGACTCTGGTTGTGGTTCATGAAAAGAACACACCTGGAATGACACTGGTGGATCCATATGTGGTTTGTGAAAAGAACAGACATGCAATGACACTCGTGCATCCATACGTGCTCTACGAAAAGAACACACATGTAATGACTCTTCTGGATCCATGTGTGGTTTGTGAAAAGAACACACATGCAATGACTCTGGTGGATTCATATGTGGTTTATGAAAAGAACAAACATGCAATGACTCTGGTGGATCCATATGTGGTTTATGAAAAGAACACACATGCAATGAGTCTAGTGGATCCATATGCGGTTTGCGAAAAGAACACACATTTAATGAATCTAGTTGTGGTTTATAAAAAGAACACACATCCAATGACTATAGTTGTGGTTTTTGAAACAAATAGACATGCAATGACTCTAGTTGTGGTTAATGAAAAGAACACACGTGCAATGACACTAGGGGATCCATATGTGGTATATGAAAATAACACAGATGCAATGTCACTGGTGGATCCATATGTGGTTTGTGAAAAGAACACACATGCAATGACTCTGGTGCATCCATATGTGTTCCAGGAAAAGAACACACATGCAATGACTCTAGTGGATCCATCTGTGGTTTGTGAAAAGAACACACCTGAAATGACTCTGGTGGATCCATATGTGGTTTGTGAAAATAACACACAAGCAATGACTCTAGCTGTGGTTAATGAAAAGAACACACATGCAATGACTCTGGAGCATCCATATGTGGTTTGTGAAAAGAACAGACATGCAATGACTCTAGTGGATCCATGTATGGTTTGTGAAAAGAATACACATGCAATGACTCTGGTTGTGGTTCATAAAAAGAACACACATGCAATGACACTGGTGGATCCATATGTGGTTTGTGAAATGCATGCAATGACTCTGGTGGATCCAAATGTGGTTTGTGAAAAGAACAGACAAGCAATGACACTGGTGCATCCATATGTGCTCTAGGAAAAGAACACACATGCAATGACTGTAGTGGATCCATGTGTGGTTTGTGAAATGAACACACATGCAATGACTCTGGTGGATCCATATGTGGTTTATGAAAATAACAAACATGGAATGACTCTGGTGGATCCATATGTAGTTTATGAAAAGAACACACATGCAATGACTCTAGTGGATCCATATGTGGTCTGTGAAAAGAACACACATGCAATGACTCTAGTTGTGGTTTATGAAAGGAATATACATCCAATTACACTAGTGGATCCATATGTGGTTTGTGAAAAGAACACACATTTAATGACTCTAGTTGTGGTTTATAAAAAGAACACACATTGAATGACTCTAGTTGCGGTTTTTGAAAAGAATAGACATGCAATGACTCTAGTTGTGGTTAATGAAAAGAACACACATGCAATGACACTAGGGGATCCATATGTGGACTATGAAAAGAACACGCATGCAATGTCACTGGTGGATCCATATGTGGTTTGTGAAAATAACACACATCCAATGACTCTGGTGCATCCATATGTGGTTTGTGAAAAGAATAGACATGCAATGACTCTGGTGGATCCATATGTGGTTTGTGAAAAGAACAGACATGCAATGACTCTAGGTGTGATTAATGAAAAGAACACATGCAATTACTCTAGTGGATCCATATGCGGTTTGAGAAAAGAACATACATGCAATGCCACTGGTGCATCCATCTGTGTTCTAGGAAAAGAACCCACATGCGATGACTCTGGTGGATCCATGTGTGGTTTGTGAAAAGAACACACATGCAATGACTCTGGTGGATACATATGTGGTTTATAAAAAGAACAGACATGCAATGACTCTGCTGGATCCATATGTGGTTTATGAAAAGAACACAGATGCAATGACTCTGGTGGATCCATATGTGGTTTCTGAAAAGAAAAGACATGCAATGAGTGGATCCATATGTGTTCTAGAAAAAGAACACGCATGCAATGACTGTGGTGGATCCATATGTGTTCTAGGAAAATAACACACATGGAATGACTCTGGTGGATCCATATGTGGTTTGTGAAAAGAACACACATGAAATGACTGCTGGATCCATATGTGGTTCGTGAAAATAATAGACATGCAATGATTCTAGCTAAGGTTAATGAAAAAAAACACACATGCAATGCCTCTAGTGGATCCATATGTGGTTTGTGAAAAGAACAGACATGCAATAACTCTAGTGGATCCATATGTGGTTTGTGAAAAGAACACACATGCAATGACTCTGGTTGTGGTTCATGAATATAACACACATGCAATGACACTGGTGGATCCATATGTGGTTTGTGAAAATAACACACATGCAATGACTCTGGTGGATCCATATGTGCTTTGTCAAAATAACAGACATGCAATGACACTGGTGCATCCATATGTGTTCTAGGAAAAGAACACACATGCAATAACTCTGGTGGCTCCATGTGTGGTTTGTGAAAAAAACACATATGCAATGGCTCTAGTGGATCCATATGTGGTTTATGAAAAGAACAGACATGCAATGAGTCTGGTGGATCCATATGTGGTTTATGAAAAGAACACACATGCAATGACTCTGGTGGAACCATAGGAGGTTTGTGAAAAGAACACACATGCAATAACTCTAGCTATGGTTTATGAAAAGAACACACATCCGATGACTCTAGTTGTGGATCCATATGTGGTTTATGAAAAGAACACAGATGCAATGACGCTGGTGGATCCATATGTGTTCTAGGAAAAGAACACAGATGCAATGACTCTGGTGGATCCATACGTGGTTTGTGAAAAGAACACATATGAAATGACTCAGGTGGATCCATATGTGGTTTGTGAAAAGAAGAGACATGCAATGACTATAGATGTAGTTAATGAAAAGAACACATGCAATGACTCTGGTGGATCCATATGTGGTTTATGAAAAGAATAGACATGCAATGACTCTGGTGGATCCATACGTGTTCTAGGAAAAGAACACACATGCAATAAATCTGGTGGATCCATATGTGGTTTGTGTAAAGATCACACATGAAATGACTCTGGTGGATCCATATGTGGTTTGTGAAAAGAACAGACATGCAATGACACTGCTGGATCCATATGTAGTTTGTGAAAAGAACACACATGCAATGACTCTGGTTGTGGTTCATGTAAAGAACACACATGGAATGACACTGCTGGATCCATATGTGGTTTGTGAAAAGTACAGACATGCAATGACACAGGTGCATCCATATGTGCTCTAGAAAAAGAACACACATGCAATGACTCTTGTGGATCCATGTGTGGTTTGTGAAAAGAACACACATGCAATGACTCTGGTGGATCCATATGTGGTTTATGAAAAGAACAAACATGCAATGTCACGGGTGGATCCATATGTGCTTTGTGAAAAGAACACACATGCAATGACTCTGGTGGATCCATATGTGTTCTAGGAAAAGAACACACATGCAATGACTCTAGTGGATCCATATGTGGTTTTTGAAAAGAACACACCTGAAATGACTCTGGTGGATCCATATGTGGTTTGTGAAAATTACAGACATGCAATGACTCTAGGTGTGGTTAATGAAAAGAACACACATGCAATGACTCTGGAGCATCCATATGTGGTTTGTGAAAAGAACAAACATGCAATGACTCTGGTGGATCCATATGTGGTTTGTGAAAAGAATAACACATGCAATGACTCTGGTTGTGGTTCAGAAAAAGAACACACATGCAATGACACTTCCGGATCCATATGTGGTTTGTGAAATGAACACACATTCAATGACTCTGGTGGATCCATATGTGGTTTGTGAAAAGAACAGACATGCAATGACACTTGTGCATCCATATGTGCTCTAGGAAAAGAACACATATGCAATGACTCTAGTGGATCCATGTGTGGTTTGTGAAAAGAACACACATGCAATGATTCTGGTGGATCCATATGTGGTTTATGAAAAGAACAAACATGCAATGACTCTGGTGGAACCATATGTGGTTTATGAAAAGAACAGACATGCAATGACTCTGGTGGATCCATATGTGGTTTCTGAAAAGAACACACATGCAATGACTCTAGTTGTGGTTTATGAAAGGAACATACATCCAATGACTCTAGTGGATCCATGTGTGGTTTGTGAAAAGAACAAACATTTAATGACTCTAGTTGTGGTTTATAAAAAGAACACACATTGAATGACTCTAGTTGTGGTTTTTGAAAAGAATAGACATGCAATGACTTTAGTCATGGTTAATGAAAAGAACAATGAAAAGAACACACATGCAATGACACTAGGGCATCCATATGTGGTCTATGAAAATAACACACATGCAATGTCACTGGTGGATCCATATGTGGTTTGTGAAAATAACACACATGCAATGACTCTAGTGGATCCATATGTGTTCTAGGAAAAGAACAGACATGCAATGACTCTAGTGGATCCATATGTGGTTTATGAAAGGAACATGCCTAAAATGACTCTGGTGGATCCATATGTGGTTTTTGAAAATGACAGACATGCGATGACTCCAGCTGTGGTTAATGAAAAGAACACACATGCAATGACTCTAGTGCATCCATATGTGGTTCGTGAAAAGAATAGACATGCAATGACTCTAGTGGATCCATATGTGGTTTTTGAAAAGAACAGACATGCAATGACACTGGTGCATCCATATGTGTTCTAAGAAAAGAACACACATGCAATGACTCTCGTGGATCCATTTGTGGTTTGTCAAAAGAACACACATGCAATGACTCTGGTGGATCCATATGTGGTTTATGAAAAGAACATACATGCAATGACTCTGGTGGATCCATATGTTGTTTATGAAAAGAACACACCTGCAATGACTCTGGTGGATCCATATGTGATTTATGAAAAGAACACACATGCAATGACTCTAGTTGTGGTTTATGGAAACAACACAGATCCAATGACTGTAGTTGTGGATCCCTATGTGGTCTACGAAAAGAACACACATGCAATGACTCTGGTGGATCCATGTGTGGTTTGTGGAAAGAACACACATGCAATTACTCTAGTGGATCCATATGTGGTTTGTGAAAAGAAAACACATGCAATGACTCTAGCTCTGGTTAATGAAAGAACACATGCAATGACTCTGGTGGATCCATATGTGGTTTGTGAAAAGAACAGACATGCAATGACACTGGTGGATCCATATGTGTTCTAGGAAAAGAACACACATGTAATAACACTGGTGGAGCATATGTGGTATGTGAAAAGAACACACATGCAATAACTCTGGTGGATCCTTATGTGGTTTGAGAAAAGAACAGACATGCAATGACACTGGTGCATCCATATGTGTTCTAGGAAAAGAACACACATGCAATGACTCTAGTGGATCCATGTGTGGTTTTTGAAAAGAACACACATGCAATGACTCTGGTGGATCCATATGTGGTTTATGAAAAGAACACACATGCGATGTCACTGGTGGATCCATATGTGGTCTATGAAAAGAACACACATGCAATGCCACTGATGGATCCATATTAGGGATATTAGAACCGGAACAAGATGGAGCAATCTCACAGCCTTTGTGTTTGTGGTTGTCGGATTATGTCATTTGCCTCTTTCTGGCCATTGGATTTTTCTCAGATCCCACTTGGGCTGAAGTATCATAGACTTTCTCCGATTAATTTGGCGTCGAATGCAGCCCACTAATTTTGATCGAGAGAATTTACCTGGTACCAAAAAAGGGGGCTTTTTAGACATGATTCCGCAAGGGAAGAAAAAGAGACGGCGGGAGGGATTGGGGATGCGATGCGGCAGGGCGAAGATGAGTGACGATACGGCAAGGGAGAAGACGAGTCAGACCATGTGTCAAGGGAGAAGACGAGTCAGGTGATGCGGCGGTGGTGTCTCTTCCCTAGACCACATCTCATGTTGCGGAGCCTCTCCCCTGGCCTCTATCACATGCAGCGGCGCCTATCCCTCCATCCGACGTCTTGCGTCGCCGTGCCTGAGGTTCATACCCACCTGGCTTGCTCTCTGATGCATCTAGACGAGGCACGAGAAGGAAAGAAGAGTCAGTGGTTGGTGATACCTCATATGGCATGCTTCCAATCCAAAGTTCTAGAGGCCTAGGTGACCTTCTCCTGTCATTCTTCTCCATGTGCTTCCCTGTGATCTGCTGATCAGATATTCAGATATAGCGGAAAGGGACTGTTCCCTCTCCTAAGGTCTGCTATCTCTCCTCGTGAGAGCTCTTTCTTTATTTTGTAGCATCTGATTTTTATTGTTGATATATTGATCAATTATGTTGGACTGATAACCTCTATGAAGATGGCGTTGCTGATTTGTTGTGTTGATGTCTAATGGACATCTCGACAGGATGTTGTGAGAATAATCAGTGTACTGTTTTGTATGGTAGATTATTCCAAAGTTTCTGTGTTTAATTTAAATATAGTTTCACTTCACATGTTTATTTGTATTACTGTTGTAACATACACGAGCTTGACTTTACTTTTCTTTTTCATCTATGAAGGTGCCACATAGCCCCCGTATGTGTGTGCACGCTTGAGGCATATTTTTCATGGGTGGCAACTTTGTGAACTCGCCACGAGATTACGATCGCAAAATGGAGAGTATAGGATCAAAAAAATCTCCCACTCAAGAAAAACATGGTACCGCACCCATGTTTTTCATCAGCGGGAACTTTGTGAATCTGAGGGAATCCATTGTGTCAGTTTTTTTCTCGGTGGGCATTTTGTGGACATGAACTCAGGATCCCTGTATGACTCATGTTTTTCATTAGTAGGAACTCTCTGAACTTTAACTCGGGTATGATTTCAGGTTCACAAAGTGGCGAGTTCAGGTTCAACATTTGCCCATTAATGAAAAACAGTGTCTACAATCCTGCTTTTCGATCGGTGGGAGCCTGAAAACGGGAATCCTCATGGTACGCTACACTAGGCCCAAGTAATGCTACAGGTTTTGGTATGTCATTGCTTATATCTTTGAATCGTTGTTTTCTGTAGTTAAATTAGGCATAAACATGTGCTTCATTCCATCTGGCTTACAGAACTGTGTTGATCATTTGCTTTGGAGATATGAATGTGGTTCCGATTTCATGCCTCTTTATCTTCTGTTTTAGATACCTACCTTTAATTTATCCTTTGGAGCTACGAAGGTGTGTTTGTTTCTGATGGAGTTCAGTTTTTCTAGAGGAATTTACTACATGAAGCAGCTCTTTCTAGAGGAATTGACTACATGGTGCAGGTTTCCTGAACCCTAATGGAGGCGTTCACGCCTTCATCCTTGGTAAAGCTCGCCCGCGGCGCTGATGAGACACCTCGGCCAAGGTTGCCGCGATGGGTTCTAGGTGATGTTGTCTCTCAGCTCGCCATCACTCCAGCATCCTCCCTTGTCTCTACCTATCCGCCCCACCAGAGCAAATAGGACCAGATTGTATGGACTCTCGGAATTGGGTAGTAGAAAGGATTCTGACTGATCCCTCCCCCCTTCCATCACGTGGTTTCCTCTGAAACTATCATGTTTACGTGTGCATATTTGCTATCGATTAAAGTAGGATTTACGTGGATCTCCATGCTCATGCATATCTTTAGTTTGTAAACCTTAGAGCTTCTTTTGCTCTATTATTGTGCAGCATCCATGTCAGAGACATATCATATATAAGCAGATAAAAGATGGCTGACTCTTGATTGTCGACCTACATAATGTGCAAGGCCATCTTGCCCTTTAGATTAATCACATTATCGTAAACCAATGCACCGAGAAGTGGCCTTTAGGGCTAGAGTCAGATACAAGGTAATACATGTTATAGTTGTTCTACACCTGATTCATTTCCTATCTGATCAAATGACATATATATTGTTTGTACAGCTCCTGCAAATAATTTAATATGATGGTAAGAATTTTTTCGCACATGAGTGTTCACACGTATATTTTACTTCAGGTTTTAGAAACTAAATACAGGTAGTGATTG